>JADBJO010003292.1:0-62500 GCA_016801955.1 Conus betulinus
CAACACTCATTTTGTCTGTGCTTGCTCTCTCTCCTGTATTTCTTCTCCGTCCTTCTGCACCCTGAAGTATGTTTCTATCGAAGATTGCGAAGAGAGTACGGAAACCTGACTGTCCAGCACCTGTCGTACACGCCGCCGGATGCCCCACTGGTTCTGAACCGGACTGCACCCCTTGGTCGGTCATTCCAGGCATCCTCTTTTCACACATGAACAGGGACAACACGACACTTGGTAGTCAACCAAACATTCCTGCACACAGCGCAGGTCTCACATCATTCAGCAACGCATTTCGTGGACAAACCACTGCGAGGGGTTCTGTCGACTTACAAACCCGAGTGCAGGTATACAGCACATGATCAATTTTCTTTCTGACCTCCTTGTGGAAGAAGAGTCATCCCACAAAGTCTGCTGTGCTGGCGAATGCCTGTCTTTTCTTGGCCTGTGAATCCATCCTGTCCCGCGCTACAGTTCTGTTTTCTTGCTTCCCAGTCACAGGATTCCCTGGCCACGGCAACTACGTCCGTGTGTGCTCTATCCATGGTTTGACAGTCTTGTTCAATGGCTAGACGTAGACGTCATGGTCTATCTTCTGAAGTGCTAAGGCAAAGCCAATCTTTTAGCCAAATACACAACCATCAGGTACGGTCCCTTTAAACAAACGTGGCAGCAAACTATACACCTATCCTAACTCTTTAAGGCCCACATTAATATGTTTGTGTTTGCTCTTCTTTGAAAAAAAAAAAAAAGAAAAAACAAGGCACACGCCGCAACCGAATAAACCCTTAAACTTTTTGATGACACATATTTTTGCTTCACCACTAACCAGTCCCTTCATTGCCTCTCTCCCCAAGCTGCTGATGCATCGTTTTGTGCCTCGCGTGTCTGATGAGTTGAAATTATCCGTCCCTTATACAAGAAGGCCTGCACGGCCAAACGTTTCTTGACGTACTTGACAGCGGCCTACCTCTTCACTTCTAATCGTTGTAGCAGATCATACTATCCAGACGACGCTAGGAGGACGACAGAGAATAGTGCTGTACAATGGGGAGAATTGTCTCCTGGGTGAGGGAGATGGGGGGGGGGGGGGGGGGGGGGGGGGGGGGAGGGGGGGGTGTGGGGGGGGGGGGGGGGGGGGGGGGGGGTGGGGGGGGGGGGGGGGGGGGGGGGGGGGGGGGGGGGGGGGGGGGGGGAGGGAGGGCTACTTGTGGGGGGGGGGGGGGGGGGAGGGGCGGGGAGGGGGGGGGGGCGCGCCGTGGGGGCCGGTCCCTCGGCGGTCTGGTCTGCGCGGGGGCTCTTCGCGCTCTCGTGCTGGCTTGGTCGCCCGGGTGTTTCAGGGGGGCTCTCGGGATCTGTATGCACAAAGTGAAATTCCGCTGTGAGAAAAATCCGCGAACTACAAAACCAACAGCAACACATCCGCATCTGTGTTTACTCGCAACCATTAAACTATTATGGGCACTTCTTCTTTTTCTTAGCGCAACAATACAGGTCAAATATTTTTCAAAGAATGCATGGGCATAGGGAAAGTCAGTCTGACACACTGAGCAGACACATTGTTCCATGTAGCATCACCTGATCATTGCAATTGTTACATTTATCATTATCAACAACTCTTAACTACCAAGCTACTAACCTTGTGTGCGTTTCACGAGTAAATAATCTCCATGGTTACAAGCTATTTTTTCTTTCTACCTGCTTCATCTGAAGAATGGCTGCAGTGAGATAAAGATCTTCACTCAAGATTGGCGAAACATTGTTAAAAACAGATCAGCAGGGTTGTTTCACTACGGAATACGGCTCATTTGGTGAAAACATTTGCCTTGCATAAATTTAGTGAAAAAAAAATAGCCATTTTCGCTTACCGTTCAAACAGACAGAAATGTGACATCACTGGAGCGCGCCGTTTCATAACAAAATCAGTAACCTTTTCTCTAGAAGCAGACATATGTGTCATGTACCAGGAAATTTCCAGACACAGAGGATTGCTCTAGGATTAAGATTTGGCCAATAACTCTTCTTGTTATACTTGATTACAGATGAAAATGCCCCTTTTGACGGATCATCATGGTTTGACTAGAAACAATTCAAGTGTTCATTTTGTCGATTTGTCAAACACTTGATACATCCCTGTCAAGATGACAGATTATTACCAATCTTGACAGAAGACGTTTAAATGCATGGAATTTGAATTTCTCAGAAAAGCATCAGATTTGAAAATGAAAAAAAAAAAAAAAATCCAGCATTAAACATGCAGTTGCATGTATCAGAAAGTTTACATTTCACATCAAAAGCAGGACCTTTTTTTTTTCATAAGCACATTCATCCAAATCTTACAACAACAAAATACAAAAAATCCGGCTTTTGTACAATACAACTCTGTATAGCAATTGTAGCTCAGGTTTGCCAACACAACTGGCTCCAACACTGATTCAGTCATACATGCCACACTTCACGTTTCTCAAGCTACAAGCCACTACTTTTTTCCTTCCTAAACACTCACCACTGAGACTACTTTACACTGGCAGCAACACTCTTACCAAAGTTCACAACTCTATTGTTATCTCGCAGTAGAATTACTTGTAGTAAGTCACACACAACTTAAAACAAATGCTGACAGAAATCAAAAGTCATTGCTTTCCACAGAGATAAGGATTCATGCATGAGCAGCAAGCAAAATGAGTGTCATTAGCAACACTGAATATCATTTTTGCTTGATCTTTAGTCAGTTGTAAGCCCCATATGATCAAATAAAAATGCCACAGTCAAGAAAACCAAGATTAACCTTTAGCTCCACTACACTTTTTCGGGACTTCTTTTCTCTGTCCCTGCATTCTGTTTTTCAAGGAGCAAAATATCTGAGCACTACTTGTTTAAATTTGTTATAACTTGGCTAGTATTGTATAGTAGAAACTTGATTTTTTGTGTACTAATAAAGGGGTAGCTGAGGAATGTTTTCATGTAATGCATTTTGTTCTGCATGCATGTTTTGATATTGAAAAAAAAAGAAACAAAACCATATTCATCATTTCATCAAAGCTGGTCTCTTCCCAACGCTGATGTACGAGTGGTGTTCAACCTTTCTCCCCTCTCTTCTCCTTCTTCACTGACTGGGCGTATCGATTTTGCTTCAGTCACTAACAAAGCGATAATTTCATCTGGCATAAACAAACAACAAACAGTTGTCCCTCAGAAATGCCATCAGGCATCTCCTTGGGACCAGCTTTGAAAAAGAAAAAAAAAAAAAAAAAAAAAAAAACTTTGGTGCAATCAGTGAGCCACGGATGTTGATGTCTCACTCAGAAACATCGTCGTCATGTCACTTGAAAGACAATTAAATCTTCTTTATCATCAACAGCCACCAACTTCACCGTCAATTTCAGCTTGTATGAAGCCTTCAAACTCATTTCTGAGTCAGAATCATAGAAAACTTTGTGTAGTAATCTTTCTAAATCAGTCTCTGCCATTTTGGTCTTGCGAAAATCCCCCAAATTGATGGTTACTTAAAAAAAAAATTCCCTGTCACGTATCGAATCAAAGGAAATACAAATAGTGGATGGCAGAGCAAAGTTTTAGCCTTGTTTGAACGCAAGGTGTCCGCATTTCCATGATCAGTAATGGAAAAAGTGTTCTCGAACCACGAATTTTGAACACCCGTCGCGTGGCGACACAGTGTGCAGGCAGATGCAAGGGAAATAATCGGTTCAGCAACACAGTACGTCTATCAGGGTGCTAAAGGTTAAGACTATGATGCGGATTTGACATTGAAGGCTATCGATCTGGCCCATCAAAAGGGCAACCAGTTCCTGGTTCTGACGGTGGCGCACACAGTCTGGCCAACTTTCCCAGTGTAATATAATTCCTGCAGTCCAATTATTAACAATTTCAAAAAAAGCAGTCACAGTGGCCAGCAGAGAAACAGCGTAGTCACAGCAGCACAAGCATGGAGGCAGAGGCTACGAGAAGCCCTCAGACACACTAGCCAATGTCGATGCAGAGTTCTTGGAACTGTCATGTCTGACACTGCAGACCAGTCCTTCAGCTGTTTCAGTGTTGCTAGCAAAGAATCTGATTGCTGGTGTATTGTTGTTGTTGTTGTGTTACCACATGTTTCTTGCTAATTCACATTAGTTGTATCTCCTGACACACAGGGTTTTCTTTTTTACACTGAGTTCACCATTTTCATTATCAGCTTTTAGAGCTATTTTCTTGTGACCCATCGACTGGCTGCAGCCGATGCTTTTTTTTTTTTTTTTCTGATTTTTAAATAAAATTGGTTCATATGGCTTACATAATAACACGGTTCATAGCCTAGAATTTCTAAATGCTCATCATCATCATCATCCCACTTAGGAGAAGATAACTTTAACTCAAAGATGTTTTCTGAATTATTGGTTGAGCTTCTTTGTGTCAATAGATCATCTTTTTTTTTTTACCTAGGAAAACGCGAGTTCAGTCAATAATCATGTTAATCTTCTTTTACCCTAGAAGGCCATACCCATATCATCTCCTATAAAAGAATAATTCACAGACAAGAGAGACGCTTCTTGGAATGTTCATTGAGCATCTTTCCTAAACAGATTATTTTCTCTTATAAACTGTAAATGTGTATATAGTCAACAAAGCATCAATTTGCAGTCCAGAAATTAACAGTATTCCATGACTGACTGTGACATAAGATACCCAGTCATTCTTAGAAATGTACTGAACATGCCTCTGGGTCTCAATCCTGTCCATAACCCAAAACAAAAATTGTAAAACTACTTTTCCGCATCAAACGTCAATCGCTGGTTCAAAAATCTCTTATAAACGGAGAAGAATTATGCCAGAAACTGAAGCAGCAAGCAAGAACAGAATAAGAGACAGTCTGACACAGACCACAAAGCCAGGGGAGACAGAGACTGAGCGACAGTCACTTCAGAAAAAGGCTGTGCTGGTCTGGAATAAATGTTAATTTGTGTTTGTCCATTTCTGCAGTTGTTGTTGCGGTGTATATGTGTCAGGTACTGGGCATATGAGCAAGCTTGGAACATCCTTTTTTCCCCTAATGTCTTCTTGTTTGTTCTGTGTGCTCTGTGCTGGCATTTGTGCTCAGCGATTCAGTATCTTAAACATCATTCTTTCAGAGTTATGGGCATATAATTATCTTATCATGGGAGCAAGAGTTACCCTACTTGTTTGCTATTCAAAGAGTGCAGGATCATCAAGAAAAGAGAGGGTGGTGGGGAAAGGGGTGGATGGGAGATGCAGCTCACATCAACAAGCACCCTACAGCAGTGGGCTAATGAAATGATCTCCTGTAAACCTGTCCCTAGTCATGATGGTAAATCTGAGGTCACAGCAGAGGCTGGAAGACTGACACCACAGTTTTCCCCACATGTTTTTCTGCCGATCATCAATCACCATTTGTTTGCCACTTGAGTCGTTGGCCATTTCCAAGGCTGAAAATCTTCAATAGCAGAATTTCCCTTCTCTGCACTTGTCTCTGCCAAGGAATGAAGGTAGGCAGGAGGGCACAGAACAGAGAAGGGGGAGGAATTTGGGGGGGGGTTAGGTATGGCTGAATTAAGTACCTTCCATACAGTATACTTCATCTATCATTGCCATTCCATATAAACTGTACTTGGAAGAAGATATATATATATATATAGCATGATGTTCTATGCTGCCATCACACTATGACAAATGAAAATGTCAGCAAAGGCCATTCTTCACCAAAGGAACCACACTCTGTGAATCTAGATGGCAAACTAATGATGAGCCACAGTTCCTTTCTAAACTGAGGCCTCAAATCCATGACCTGGTTCACAGTGATTGCTGAACACAGTGATACTACAAGCTGATTCTTCATTCACGTTGACATGACTTTGTCTATAGAGAACACACCTCCCAATACCCAGACTGGCAACCAAGAGAAAGTGTGAGGAATCAGAGGGAGTAAATACCTCACTGAATTCGACTGGTGGTTTGTTAAGACAAGGCTGCAGTCGCTGAAGGACCGATGGACTCCTGACTGCTAGGTGAGAGGGAGGGGAAACAGAAAGGAGTTAGGCAGACTGGCAGCAAAAGAGAACTTCTAAACGCACTGGTCAGTCTGTTGATTGATGGGAAGGTTAGGAGTGGATTAAGCCACAGCTTGAACCCTTGTATTTAGGAAGACAGAGAATAGGGTTCAGCAGATTTTTTGCGTCTCAGGCTTAGAGTCTTGATTTGGGCATTTTCGCTTCATCCTGCATTGCCAGACGCCGACTGATCAAAGCTAAGTTAATATTTAATCGTTATGTCCATTTCGTGCACTGCTCAGGCACAACTCATTACTTCTGGAAAAACAAAAACAAAAAAACTGTCACATATCAAACACAAGCTGTTAATTTGTCTGATCATGTCTAGATCAGAAGCTGACCTAGTGGACTGCTACAAATAACACTGGAAAAAAGTCCATAAAAAAAAAGCGGCATCCAGTACTCTAGCCTCAATGGTGTGAGTCAAGGGGAAATATGAGGGCTCACCGACTGACAACTGCAGTAAGCAGCTTTTCCATAACAAGAAGAGTTACCCCACAAACAGTGCCCACCAGGAACAGGAATCTGGTGAAACATCCCTGGTTTGTTGTCGTCCTTCTTTCTGTTTTTAAACAAAAGCGAAAACCTAAACATGCTGACAGACATAGAGAATGTCAGACAAAATCATGAAAATCATATCAAATCTTTAGAAACAAAAAGAAAGCATACATATAATAACCAAGATATTTATTCCGTGGTCATCTTGGCATTCCATGTTGTCAATTAAACTCACCGGACCGATTACCACCGACAAGTGGATCTATAGATTGTCATGAACATTCCTGGTTGATACACACAAACACATGCACACAAACACACACTGCTGACCAGAAAGTGGCCAAGAATTTGTGTCAGTAACAGAACATCAAACAGCCCTCAAGCACAGAATATAGATGGCACCGGATAAGAACTCTGAAAAAATGTAGAGTCCGATAATGGCATCGGTAGGTACAGCGATATTCCACATATGTACAGTCAGTTGGACAGTTCTGCAGTTGGGGGTCCTTTTCTCACAGAGCTGTCATTTCTTTCACTCTTTTTCTTTCTGTCTTTTCCCTTTATTTTTCTTTCAAAGATTTCTGTCCACTTTAGGCAGGGGAAAAACAAACACAAAACAAAAAAAAGCTCATGCTACAATACATACAATCAATTGTGTCTGGAAACCTTTGACACGAGAACACAATTTTTTTTCTAAAAAAAAAAAAGGGAGAACCTGTGTCTCATATGCAATGTATTTTTGCCATTCTGGTCATCAGTTCACTCCGAGATGCCTGAAACCATTGAAATTGGGATTCAAGAATAGTAGATACAGCATTATAATGGGGGGAAAAAATTACATATTGCACAAAAGGGTAACAAAGAAAGAAACATGCCACACAAAAATTGTGAGACAAAAAAAATTACACACAAGAGGGTGATAAAGACAGTTATTTCTTGAGTGTGTGTATGTGTGTCTGTGAGTGTGTGCCTGTGCTTGCGTTAGTGTGTGCATGTGTGTGTGTGTGTGTGTGTATGTGTGTGTGTGTACGCCTGTGCTTGCGTCAGTGTGTGTGTGTGTGTGTGTGTGTGTGCGTGCGTGTGCTTCTTGACCATAGCCATTCAACAGCTCATCCAGCCAGCCACAGCCACAGCAATCCACAGCGAGCAGTGGATGTCCAGACATCATCAGGCAATCAACCTGACGAAACACTGCACTGCTGCTGAGTCACTTCAGCGGTGTTCTGATGTGCCTATTCTGATCCAACATGAGCAGGACACCACCTACTGTGCTTCCTACAGATGACATTAATTGCCTAGTCATGGAGCCAGCATGAGCAGGACACCACCTACTGTGCTCCCTACAGATGACATTAATTGCCTAGTCACGGAGCCAGCATGAGCAGGACACCACCTACTGTGCTCCCTACAGACGACATTAACTGCCTCATCACGGAGCCACTTGAGTGAGCACCCCCCTCCAGGAGGTACCACCATGTCCATCCAGTCATAGTCCTCATGAACTTGCCGATACCACCAACCCGACATGAACTGACCCGGAGCGCAGACACTGAAAGCAAATTTACAGTCAGCATGAGAACAGGCCATGAAGGGCCACAGTATTTGAGATGTGTTTTCTTCTTTTTTTCTTGAATACTGATCAACGAGGATGAGAAAGCTGAAGATGAAGCTGGGGAGTTCCCTTTGGGTCAGCGACGGCATGACAGGGCTGACTTTACCTTTCCTTTTATAATGTTTCCCCAGCATCACGCAGGCCTGTGAGATACAGACACCTGCAGTGTTGATTCCGAAACTTTAGCACCACTCTCAGAAACCTGCCAATGAATGGATGGAACTGGACTGCGTGGTTCCAGTGTTCCAAACTGAGCCCCTGACGAACTCAAACACTTGGCGCGACGACCCTGTCAAGGCAGAAGACTTCCCACAAGTAAATCACTTTGAAGAGAATCAAACCGAGACCTCCAAACCAGAACCTGCTATGCTAACCACTGTGCCACACAGCCCACGGTGGTCAAGAAAGAGTGATCCTACACACTACACAATGATCAGAGGACAAAAAAATCAGATATTATAATCAAAGTTGAACTTTTCACACAGAAATGAACAGATCTCTGGTGTGTCTCTGAAAGACCCCCGACAGGAAGACTCCTTTCAAATACAGCAATATCATTCTGTCCCAAAAATGCATGCACATGTAACAGGTACAGGGATGTTACATAGTGACCGCACAAAAAAGAGAAAACACCGGTGTACGGCATTGCACTTTCCCCAAGAAGCAGCACCTTGAATTCAACAAAGGCATGGCTGACGACGCACACAGGACTCAGTATAATCACTTCACCCAACTCCAGGGAAAGGGCATAGGGGGGGGGGGGGGGGGGTAAGGGGAGGGGGGGGGGGGTGGTGTCACTCACACAGCTCTGAAAGCATCAGCTGTGTGTGTCGAATGGCTTGCTCTCAGCATTCTCAAGCCAAACTCCTTCCTGTTGACCTTTCTCCACATCCTGTGTGTGCTCCTCTTGTCCATGTGAGCCGGGGGAGCGGCTGCTCAGCCCACGGTGTCTTCTCACTGCCAGACAGGAGGAGGTCAGTTTCTCTGGCCTGGTCTGACGCAGCCCCCTCTGCTGTGGAGTCCGCTGTCTCAGAAACCTGCACGACCAGCGTAAACAGGGACACAGTAAGAGAGAGAGAGAGAGAATAGCTGCTTCCGCTCAAGTGTGAGGTTGACACGCACCTTTTGTGCTCTGGTCGTTTTTTTTTCCTGTAATTTATCATTAATTACTGTTTTCGTCACCCCATGTTAATCTGCAACAGATGCACACAAAACTGCTTAACACAGATATGTAATTTTATGAAAATGCGACCCATAATTCTGCGGTGGGCAGCGCAAAAACACGTGAACTTAGAAATGTTGAAACTACATCCGCTGTTGTGAACTGTGCATGGTTGCTTGCTATGTCGAGAACTATGTAAGCAAACAATGGATTCCAGCCTACAGTTTTGTTGAAAACTGTTTTCAATGATGAATAGCAACATTCAGAACTTTTCTACTCATTTCAAAAGAACGAGATCGTCTACTTTATCGGAAAGTGATCCCAACAGTTCTCATCACTGCACACCAAAGAAAAAGAACCACGCTGAACTGAACCTGCAAGAGGAAAGTGACATGGATGCGCAGGAAACGTTCAGTGCCATCAGCACAAAACCTGAAGAGCTAACTAAAAGAGAAGAAATCATTAGCGAGAAAATTGCAAACCTTGCAATGAAGGAAGACCTATTAGCTGTGAAATCGGAAATGTAAATGATGACGAAGACTTTTTCTGAAAAGATCGAAAAACTCGAGGGCAAACTTTTTGAAACAAAAGAATGACAAACTGTAACAAGAGGCAAATGCCCTAAAAAGAGAAGGTGAAATACTGAAAGATGAGCTGAAGTCTCAGGAAAATCATGTGCAAACCGTGCAGAAAGCGAGCAACGATCTAGAGCAATACACAAGAAGATGGAAGATTCGTCTCTATCAGGTCCCAGAAGCAACAGGAGAGACAGCAGAAGACTGTATAAGAAAATGTGTCAATATTTTCAATCAGAAAGTGCAAGTACTGACCACGGAGAACAAAATCGAAATCACCCATCGGACCGGCCAGCTGAGCAGCTCCAGACCCAGACCGATCATCGTGAGGTTTTCCAACAGAAGAAAATGAGACAAAATCCTAGCAAGTCGTCGAAACCTAAAACATAAGAGGATTGTGATCGGAGAGGACTTGACCGCGGCAAATTATAAAAATTATCATGATGCTACGCAACATTCTGCATGTGCCAGTACGTGGACATCCAATGGTACGACATTTGCTAAACTGAAAAATGGACAAACACTGGAATTAGACATACATACCAACATGGATCAGGCTTTTCGCCGGGTGATGGTGGGACAAAATACCAGTGAGGAAATGGATCATGGTGTATAAATGCAGAGTGAGGAATGTGGGATGTTGGTCATCCAATGCATAAATGCTATTACATTGATCCTAGACTCGCTCCTGTATGTAAGTGGTAGTCTTCGACCATTCAAGAACTTTTTTTTTTTTTCCTTTCTCCGATTCCATACCTGTCTAAGCCTATACCTCCCCCTATCTACTTATTCATGACTTAACCACTCCTCCTCCTTCTACCCCTTCCCCTCCATATATTTTTTCATTTTCCTTTTCCTATAGGAATCTTTCAATGATGATGATGATGATGATGATGTTGTTGTTGTCATTTTTACTATCATAATCTTTTTAGTTATTGCCGTGTGTTGCAGTTACTACAATTACGATCAATTTTTGTTTTGTTTTTTATGGATTTGTTCATTTATATACCTTTGGCCATTATTTGCGATGCTTCAGTTCAGAAGGAAACATCATTAGGTGATTAACTTCAAGTGAAAAAAAAGGGGAAAACCTGGAAGGGGTTAACTAAAGTGAATAAGTGTGAACACCTGCACCATCTGGATTTCAACAGTCAAACTTGATATGTGGAATGTCCTCTGCGATTATTATCACAAAATTTACACAATGTGAACCAGTTCCGTCAGTACTGAAACATTTTATTGTTTGACTGTATTCCAGTTGCCTTCAAATGATCATCGGGAGCCTGGTGATGAACAAAAGGCGACTGACGAATATTCTTCTTCTTTTGTTAAGTGCCCACCTTCATCATCAAGCGGAAGATTCTGACATTACAAATGGGGATTTCCGGATTTAACAATTGAAATGCTGCCTGGATCATCAGCTTACAGTGGGTTGGGATAGGAACAAGGGGGTCTGGGGCCACCCACTATTTTTCAGGCCTCTACGGGGAACGCTTCACGAAACTATGTAGGCTGGCCACTTATGCACTGTGCGCTACACATTACTACGCCCATAAAGGAGCCATTTTCATTATTCAAACTGGTTTGTGTTGCATAGATCGCTTGAAGTGTGTTTCATTCGCTGGATGACCACCTGCAAGCCATGGATGAACTGTAGATTTTGTCTCTGAAAAGCTGAATTACATTCGGTTGTCCATGTGTTCACGCATGGCCGAATCACGTGACCTTGTGGTCCAATCATAGACTCTTGTTGGTTTTCAGCAAAGAAGCGTTCTAAAACCGAAGTTGTTCATCGATTCAGAACATTCTAAAATGTCGAGGAAACACGTTTTCATCGACTCTGATCGAGAAGGATCAGGCGAAAGTGCGTTTACATGATATGCGCTGCTCGGTGTTGCAATGCGTACAGAAGACAATCTTTGCGTGGTGGTAAATTTTGGTATGTTTTAGCGACACACTGGACTGAATTCCAGTGCATCAGACAGGATTTTTATTCGTCAGAGACGCACATTTGTGCGTGAGAATTACCACTGGTCTAGCCCAAGCCATCTATCTCCTTCAAGACCCTCCACACTCAGCCCTGCAGTAGGGGTTGATCCCGGTGCAGGGCCCAAAGATGTGACTATATTTGTCCTCCAGAGACCATTTCGGTGAAAGCTTGTCTCTACGCCTATCTTGGTCAATGGGAGGCCGTCAGTTTGGGCAAGTGGGTTCTGTCAGCGGTATAAGAAGACCTCAGCTCAGCTCGCCCCCTCCGACGTCTACCCCAGAGTGGACCAATATTCCTTCAGATCCGTTCAAGGCTTCAGCTTTCTGAGAAGTGGATTTCCTCACTCAGTGGTGTCTCTCTCTTGTCCTCCTGGATTTGTTGCCATTCATTTTCTTGCTCCCCCAAAAGTGGAGGCCTGACATCGGCTTGACTCTTCTCACACCATGTAATGTAGTATAATTCTTCATATGCCTGTTCACCAACTATTTTCTCAATTGATCAGAATTTCGCCACCTACATTACCTAAAAAATGATTGGGAAAAAAAAAAGTTCATTGGATTGCCAAAAAAAATGTGTGGACTTGTGTAAAAAATTAATGTAGATTATCTATCTGCCTATCTATCTGTCTATCTTATACATACATATATATATCTATATATATCGAGAGAGAGAGAGAGAGAGAGGGATGTATGTAAGAAAACCCGTGTTGTTTAGTTGATGGTGATGATGTTTCAGCTGTTGTAGATGGTAGTGATTATAATGGTATATGAAGAAAATAAAGTCAGAATGATGCCAAATGTACTGTTTTGTTTATGTGTTTTGCTACATATGTTACCCAAACAATTTTCTGGGACCGGCTAACACACATAATGTAGTCCCTGCTGGACTTTCTGTCTGCTGGGGTCACACACTGGCTGGCTCCAGGGATATCTCTCCAGCAAGCGTGCAGGGGGAGGGGGGTGGAGGGGCGGGGTCCAGCGCTGCTCTTGAAAGGTGGGTCTCTGGCATGCGCATTCCTGAAGAAGACCATGGATCACACGGAGGCAAAATCTGTCTGATCTGAGGTGATATCAAGACCCTGGGTTCAATGCTTTCCAGATCACATTTGAAAAGGTGATTTCAAGCAGGTTAGACAGGAACAGCTTCTTCCGCCACTTCAAATACCTGCTGGTGCATATATATCATACAGCATTTGCTGATCATACGAGTCAACCTCGCCCATGTACTGTGTTTCCAGCTGAACTGCTTTTGTGTCCCTCATGAAACTGAGGGCTCATAAAAACGCCGTCCCAGAATGCATGATGACCATGGTTCAGTAACGGGGTGCACAGACTAGAAACAACGTTGAACCCAACACCTCGCTGTTCATGGGGTGCTAGCTGCTGTTGCTGCTGGAGTTCTGGTGGAAGTTCAGGTCCACTTTGTGCAGCCTGAGCTGTTGGTGCAGGCTGCCTGATCACCCTGCCAGTGTACACCTGCCAGGTCCACACTGTGCAGCCTGAGCTGTTGGTGCAGGCTGCCTGATCACCCTGCCAGTGTACAACTGCCAGGTCCCCACTGTGCAGCCTGAGCTGTTGGTGCAGGCTGCCTGATCACCCTGCCAGTGTACAACTGCCAGGTCCACACTGTGTGCAGCCTGAGCTGTTGGTGCAGGCTGCCTGATCACCCTGCCAGTGTACAACTGCCAGGTCCATACATAGGATGATTGAATCCAACAGAGTCCAAACTTGAACCCCTACTGGTGAGGCTCTGAGAGAATACAGTTCAGAAATTTTGAATGGTACCAAGGTTTCATCCACAGACATTTCTCTACCTGGGTTGTAACACTCCTGCCAAAAATATTCAACAAAAGTTCAGACATCTCTATTTTGTGAGTTCTATCAGCCTTAGCATCAGGACTGTGATTGTTTGCATCATGAAGAAATGAAATCATATTCTGAAACCTGTTCCTAGGCACGATGCTCCTAAACCCTTAAGGATTTATCAGTGAATCAACACTTCAGTATGAATCGTAACTCCTAAGTTGAATTTACACTATGTGCAAACTCACAGCAAGGAATGCCTTCATCTCCTCTCCAGTTTTTTGGTTTCTACTATCAAAAATTCGAAGGTGGCAGAAGAGTGTCCAATGGGTCATTTCTTCTACCAAAACTTCAGTCAACTGGGATTCAACAACTGCAGAAAAATCTCAGCTTCAGTTGCCTGAGGACTGACATTTTGTGGACCACTTCCAAATTCAGGATTAAAATCTTTCAGCCATGCTGAGTGGTTGAACGCACCCACTTTTGGATTGTCTACCACTTCATCTTCATCAGATTCAAAGTCTGAATTCAAAAGTTTAGTATTTTCAAGCTCCCTCAATAACCTTACTGTCTCTTCATCCGTTAGTATTCGTCTTCACTCAGCTTCAGCCACTTCAAGCATAAACCCCTTAAAAACTCCTCATCGCTTCCAAAATCTCCAAGAAACTCAGCCCTAAAACGTGTCACCTCCATCTATGCTAATATTCAATTTTTAAAAAATTGTGCTTTTTCTAGCACAATCACTGTATTCCCTGCCTCCAATCCAAGTGGGAGGATGTGTCCATCTTTCTTTCCAGTGTGCATGCACTTTAACAACATAAATTCAATTATATAAGCCCTACGAACAGGTGGGTATGTGACACCTGTGTACAGGTAGTACCTAGCACCTATGGCTGTAAGGTATAGTCGATGCCACCGGTGGCAGCGACTGCTGACGGCGTGCAGCGAGTAAAAAAGTCGCATACACACAAACCTCACCAACAGTGGAGCTCTTAGTTCCAGCAAAGATATGAAGAAAGCCAGAGAGAGACAGAGTTTGCCAGCTTCCTAAAGTGAGCCAGGTACTCTGACCATGCGGCCAATTTAGATCGCCAAACACAGCACTGCTAAAGGAGCTTACTAACCTCTGATGGAGAGCCTGAAAGGTGCCCTAACACAGCACTGCTAAAGGAGCTTTCTATCCTCTGATGGAGAGCCTGAAAGGTGCCCTAACACAGCACTGCTAAAGGAGCTTACTAACCTCTGATGAACAGCCTGAAAGGTGCCCTAACACAGCACTGCTAAAGGAGCTTACTAACCTCTGATGGAGAGCCTGAAAGGTGCCCTAACACAGCACTGCTAAAGGAGCGTACTAACCTCTGATGGAAAGCCTGGAAGGTGAAGGAAGTCTTCCCAGCATCAGCCAGCTTCACCCAGGCCTTGTCCACATCCTCTTTGGTGGGCTTGTAGTCAGGGGCAGTAATTCTGTCCAGGGAGTTCATGAAACTGAAACCATCAAGCGTTATACAGTAAGCTCAATTACTGAGAGCCACAGCTGATAAAATGCATTTTCTTTAATAAGGTGTAAATACATCAAAGGGCTACACGGAGGAAAATAAGCTTCTACAACTTTTGGTGCAGTCCAGCAAGATGGTCCCCCCCCCCCCCCCCCCTTGTCTACTTACCCTCCTGAGTAGTGGGTACCTGTTGCTGCTATTAATCACTCTTTGCTGCTTGACAAGTTAGGAAGCATTTCCCCCCTAGATTTTCTTTGATTATTTGGGTTTTTGTTTTGTTTTGGTTTGTTTTGTTTTTTGTTTTTTTTCTGGTAACAAATGTTGTCTAAAGCATACTACAGAACCAGCACGAAAAATCTATAAAGATCACTGGTTTTGCTCAATTAACTGATGTTGATTATTAAGCCGCTAGCGATCTTTGTTCACTCAATTAGCTGATCACGCTTTCACTCACCTAGAGTCAATGAACTAACTTATCTTGTCCTGCATTCATTTTCAGCTGACGAGTTAATGTACCAGGACTTTGTTTCTCTCAAACTGATGAATTTATGCACTGGACCTTCATTTATCTTTACTAAATAAGATAATATAATAGGCCTTCATTTCTGTTACCTTAAAATCAGCTAATGAGATAATTTTAGAAGCTTTTATTATTTGTAATTGATGATTTAATGCATCAGGCCCTCTAGTCAATTAATATACGGCGTTCATTTATCTTTAGTTGATGAGTTTATGTATAATTCTTCATCTTAAGTTGATGGATTAATGCAACTGATGTTACAAGCTTTTCTTTATCTCTAGTCAATGAATTTATGTACCCTTTATCTTCAGTTGATATGATAATGTACCTTTCCTACATCTATCTCAAGAAACAGTTCTGTACTTATCTGCAGTCAATGAAAAATGAACTAGGCCTTCATTTATCTCTTGTATATTTTTTGATGCTACAAGTGTACATCAGTGTACAGGGTTTTACCTTTAAGTCAAAGGCTCAATGTCCAATGCCTGCATTTATCTTTAGTCCGAGGATCAATGTGCTATGTCTTCATTTATCTCCAGCTAATACACTAATGAACCATCTTTGGTCAATGAATTAATGTCAGGTCTTTACTTACCTTCAGTTCATTGATTAAAATGGGTAATGTCCTCATTTACGTTCAGTTAATGACTTTAACATACTGAACCTTCCACAGCTGTGAACATCCAGTCTATCTGTAAGTATCTGAGCTAAAAGAATCCATGGGAGGTATTTACTGAACATAGGACAGGATCAAGTTCACATGATTAAAAAAAAATTTTTTTGCAGTTTCCTGGAGAATCTCTTTCACAAACTGAGTGGTAACAAGTTCAAACTTGGACAACTTTGGGCCGTAGTAAGTTTACGTTACTGGTGAAGGACTAGAGGAAACAAACGCATTACAGACAGAGATCATTTTTATGTTGCAAAGTGAGGCGACTGCAACACCTTCTTCTTTGTGCTGAACTCTGAAGCAATCAAAGCTAAGTGAATTTTCGTTGTTCTATTCGTTTGTGTCTACCTGAAGAAGACCTATGAGGTTGAATGTGTACAGAGCTTAATCTAGAATTTTTTTTTAAAAGGGGGGCAGTCTCCCCCCTCATATTAGAAAAAGGGGGGGGGCACTCCCTCCCCCCCCCCCCCTCTCTAGCTAGGGCCACTTCTTCAGCCAATCGTCTTGAAACCGGTGTTCCCTTGCACTGGCACTCTTTTCAGGCTGCTTCTCCGAGCTTTTGGATGTAGTCGCGGTTTTCTTCATGATCTTCTCCACCCTCGCATGCCACAGAATCTTTTTTTTCACTTTTCCTCCATGAAAGTCAAAGTCGAATAGGGTGGGTGCACGCTTCATTTTGGAAAATATCCAATATGGCGCCTTAAACTCTCGCAACTTCTTGTCGGTGATCGAATTGGAGTATATGAATGCCGCCGACTGGTTGATTTACACTAACAGCCAATGAAATATCAAGAAATCGCTCGCTCCTGCTCAGTCCTAGTTTCAGTTTTTCAAGCAGTCGACAAATGAGCGCCCGCAATGATCAGTAAACAAGGGCGGGCAGTCCTGCAACTGTGCGGGAGTCTGCCCACGTTAAGACTCGATAATTGTGGGAAGGAACAGATTTTCGGGGGATTGTACCAATCCCGCGCTCTAGATTAAGCTCTGGTGTAGTGTTTTGTCTTGTGACTCATTTGTCCATGTTTCTCTGGGCAGTTCGCTAACATTTATTTAAGAGATTATTTTGTTTCGAAAAAAAAAAAAAAAAACGATATCAGGAAGTTTTTGAGGGATCTACGCTGGTGAGAAATACAGCAGTCTTCATTTTGCCCAGAATTTGATTCATGTTGCAGTAGAGTTCCCTTGCTATCTGAGATCTGTGTCGAAAAGAAACTGGGGGGTGTGCTTGTCGAGCAGGTTGCAGAAAGAAAAGTTTGGATCAGATAGAGACATATCAGATGTTATATCATGCGGTCCGATTCAGATTTGAATTTTGACTCATCAACCTTATGGATGGAGCAAATAAGTTTGATAGTGTGGTGCTTAACATTTTTCTGGAGAATTGCTTTCACAAACTGGTAGTCATTTGTGTTCCATCTGAACATCCATACCTGTTTGCAGAGGTGGATGTGAACGTACAAATATGAGCACCTGAATTAAGAAAAAAAAAAAAAAATTCAGATTCCAGAATCACCACCTTCCCCCCCACTTCTACGCTTCTTCTCCCCCCTTTCAACTCTTCCAAGCTGCCCAACCCATGTCATGTTCAGTCCCATACGTCTCTGACCCACATGCCTCCCACAGTGTGCAGTCCACTGCAGGAACTTACAAATCCAATCCTAAAGCAACAGAGGCAAGAGGAAAACTTACTATGCTCCTGAATCCAGCTGCAGATTTTTTGCTTCTTGACGGACAAAGTCTTGCAGCTTGGGATCTTTCCACAGGCGCGCCATGACGGTGGGCAGATCATCTGTCACACACCTGCCGCAAAGCCAGTCCCTGCCTTGGTGACCAGCAGTTGGGCGTCATCCTGTCACCACAGCAGACACAGCACTGTCACATCTGGCACCATGGCAGACACAACACTGTCACATCTGGCACCATGGCAGACACAACACTGTCACATCTGTCACCGCATACCAGTCAGAACACTGACATCTGTCATCATAGCAGACAACACTGCGACATCTGTCATCGTAGCAGACAACACTTCAACATGTCACCATAGCAGACAACACTGCAACATCTGTCACCGTAGCAGACAACACTGCGACATCTGTCATCGTAGCAGACATCACTGCGACATGTCATCATAGCAGACAACACTGCCACATCCGTCATTGTAGCAGACAACACTGCGACATCTGTCATCATAGCAGACAACACTGCCACATCCGTCATTGTAGCAGACAACACTGCGACATCTGTCACCATAGCAGACAACACTGCGACATCTGTCACCATAGCAGACAACACTGTGACATCTGTCATCATAGCAGACGACACTGCCACATCCGTCATTGTAGCAGACAACACTGCGACATCTGTCATCATAGCAGACAACACTGCCACATCCGTCATTGTAGCAGACAACACTGCGACATCTGTCACCATAGCAGACATCACTGCCACATCCATCATCACAGCAGACAGCACTGCGACATCCGTCATCGTAGCAGACAACACTGCGACATCTGTCACCATAGCAGACAACACTGCGACATCTGTCATCGTAGCAGACAACACTGTGACATCTGTCACCATAGCAGACAACACTGCGACACCTGTCACCATAGCAGACAACACTGCGACATCTGTCACCATAGCAGACGACAAACACTGCGACATCTGTCACCATAGCAGGCAACACTGCGACCAGCCATGTTGACTGGTCAAACAGTTTTGGGAGTTTGTTCTAAATTCCACATTTCGCTGGTGTACTTACTATGTCACACTGGCCCAAGCTATGACCATCAGGTTTACTTTGTTGGCTATTTTCAATGCTGTGTCTTTCCCAGCCTGTCAATCCCATGCGATGAATGGTCCTATTCAATGGTGGCATTTGTCAACCCTGTGAGCCATGAAGTATGGATGGGGTCAGGGTATGCCCCCCCCCCCCCCCCCCCCCCCCCCCAGGGGCTTGCCATCACTTGATGGAAGGGGAGACATTCCAAGCGTGAAAGAAGCAACAACAACAACAACTAAACGCCAAAAAGCACAATAAAGACAAAGGAATGAAGACAAGAGTGGCAAAGCACATGAAATGAAATCCTACGGACTGAGCAGACAGAAATCCATACATTCTCAAGGAAGGGGGAGTGCGAGGGTAGGGGGGAGACGGGGTGGAGGAGAAAAGTCCACCTGAACAGCTGATCCTGTTAATATCCAGCCAGCGATGGGCAGCTACTTGCTTTCTGCTGGTAAGCGGGCCATTCAATGTATAAGGTGAGTTGTCCTTAATAAGGACCTCTATTCAGATAGAAGCTTACTTTTTTAAAATCTATTATTTTCTTTTCACTCTTTTTGCGGTCATTCATTTCATTTCATTATGTCTTTTTTTTTTTTCGTTTGTTTTCGGTTTCCAGATTATAAAAAATGGCCAACCAAAAAACGATGCTCCAGGATATCAGTGATAAAACTTGTTGGTAGCTGAACAGTGAAATTCACAGGAAAATTTCGGCTGTGTCTGGAACAGCATGTTTCAGCCAAAAGAAAATGGTCTACAAATGAGCTTGATCATTCAGAGAAGGGCGGAGCAGTGTTCATGACGAAGGCAGGCCAGGCAGGCCTACAGAGATGAAGACTCCAGCCATGATCAAATCAGGTGATGACATCATTCAGTCTGACAGAGGTGAGATCTCCAGCCATGATCAAATCAGTCCAAGACACCATTCAGTCTGACAGAAGGGTGACAGTGGAGGACATTTCAAGAGTTTAAGCGTATCTGTAGGGATGAAGAAAAAAAAGGTAAGCTTCTACCTGTATTAGAAGTCCTTATACAGGACAAATCACCTTATACATTGAATGGCCCTGATATGTACCTTTTTCATGACAGTACCTTACCATCTATGGATGCTTTCTAAGCTTACAGAGTGCAGTGTTTCAGGATAACTTAGTGCCTTCTGGCCATGGCAGGAGTGAACAAGGGCAAGAGTTACTTTTGCTTTCTTTCCTTTATTTCTTCAGCTCTGTCTTTGTTTTCTTCCTCCCTTCCTTGACACTGTTGACTTTTCTGGTTCAATTCAGTTTTTTTTTTTCTGCCCCTTGGCAATGATGGCTCTTTTTGTCTCAAAATCACACCAATAATTCACAATCTGACAAACAAATGTTCACAGTAGGACTCTGAACTGGAAAACAACATCTACGAAGCAACACAAAATGAACAGAGCAGTGGTCAGGTATGACCAATACTCACAGCTCTCTCTGGTTCCAGCTTTTCATTCATGAGTTTCATTGAGCACACGATGGAAATGAGTGACTCAACAGCATTGCTGAGCACCACTGGTTTGTAGCGTGAATATCGGTTTCTGTATCTGAAATTAATGAACACAACACCAGTTTACTACACAAAACATGTCTTTCAAACACTGGCTTGTTTACATGAATACCTACATTATCTGAACCTAAAAAATAAACAAACCACTGCTTTATTATATGGATACTCCTTTCAGATCTGAAATTAAAAAAAAATCTCTAGTTTATACATTAATATGTGTTTGTATCTGTACCTGAAATACGCAAAACCACTGCTTTACAACACAAATACCCATTTCAAATCTGAATTCACAAACCTTGGCTTTATTACACGGATATCTGTATCTGTACCTGAAATCAACAAAACTCCTGCTTTACAACACTAATACCATTTCACATCTGAAATCAACAGATCTCCTATTTATTCGACAATTACCCGTTTCTGTACCTGAAATCAACAAAATACTGGTGTTTTGCAAGAATACCCGTTTCTATATATATCTAAAATCAACAAACTGCTGGTTCATACCACGAGCACCTGTGCCCGTAACTGAAGTCAACGGACTGGTTTATTACATGAATTCCTCTTTCTGTACCGGAATCCAACAAACCACCGCTTTACTACACAAAAACCCTTTTCTATACCTGAAAACAACAAACCATGGTTATTTTTACAAAAACCCTTTTTCATACCTGAAACCAAGAGAACACTGGATTATTACACAAAAACCCTTTGATGTACCTGAAACCAACAAATCATTAGTTTATTAAACAAAAACCCTTGTATGTACCGGTCGCCAACAAATTACTGGTGTTGTGTACAAAAGCCCTTTTATGTACTTGAGACCAGCAAATTACTGGTTTATTACACAAAAACCCTTTTCTGTACCTGAAATCACTGGTTTATTGCATGATGAATACCCGTTTCTGAACCTGAAACCAACACACACCTGATCTGTGACATGGAAAACGAACTATACACAGTTTTTTACAAGTAAACCTCTGTTTCAATATTTGTAACAATAAACACTGTTTTTCTGTATGATAACCTGTTTCAATATGAGTAACAGTTTATGATGGTTTGGTGTATGTGTACCTGGTTCAATCTGATTATGTAACAATACATACCAGTTTGTTATACAAATACCTGATTCAGTATGTGTAACAATACATATCAGTTTGTTATGTTAATACCTGTTTCAAATATATGTAACAATAAACACTGTCTTGTTTGTGTGAATATCTGTTTCAGTGCATGTCACAGTAAACATGAGCTGGTTTGTGTGAACATTTGTTTCAGTATACGTAATTATACACAGAGGTTTGTGGTGTACAGGCAGGTTTCTGAAACTGACATGATCACCTTTGGTCTAATACCTCTTCTACACACATTCAATACACCACTTAAACAATCACCACTGATTTATATAGCAAAAAACATTTTCTAAACATTAAACCTTTTAACTACTGTGTTTTTCTCTTCTTTTCCTTTAGTTTCGTTGTTTTGTTTCTGTTTCTGTTCTTTCTGATGCTACATGCACTTCATGTTTTTATAGCACAAGACAAATTTATGAAGCTGGGGTTCTGTTTGCTCTCTCTCTCTCTCTCTCTTTCTCTCACACACAGACACACAACCTGTAAATCAAAATGCCCCCCAAATTTTTGTATGAAAAATGTCGCAGCGAATGTGATTTGGCATGCCTGCACCTGTTTTAGGCTTTGTAGTGTGTCTAACTGACCAGTGTGGTCATTAAACTTCACTGTAATATGACATCCTGCCAACAGCTGATCACCTGGAGTTGAACAGGAAAGCCCCCACGATCAGCGCACACAAGATGATCAGAAAGAGGAGAACTATGGCAAAAGGCTTCCATGGATTGGGTGGAATGGGCGCAGGCTTCTCTGTAACAGGCTTCTCTGTAAACAAACAATAGTCACTGTTCAACTCTCACTCGTTTCTTTTCCTTTTTTATGCTTCAGTATCCTGTCGGTGGTGCTCTACACTCCCTATGCTCATTCATCAGATCATGATACCCAACGCAGGAAAACCATCTGTCATCATCCACTCAGCCTCCTACTGATGGCAATAACTGCCGAACTGCAGAGCCAGCATGAGTGACCATCCCTTACTGAAGGACGCAGCCGTGCCTGTCCAATAGCAACCCCATGAACTAGCCTGCACCGACCACTGACTCGCTTCTGGCATGAACTTGGTGAGAAACAAAACGTGGAAATCAGTATGACCGCATGGCTTGGAAGGCCTCAGAATTTAACACTTTCTTTTCATAAAGTTTCAGCGAGAATGATTGCTACAGAGATCCGTTCTGGTCTCAAAACAAATGACAGGGTTGCACCAAGGCTTTCTTTTGTGTTATGTCTATGTATCAGCCAGGCCTGAGAGATACAGACACCTGCACCCTTGGTCATGAAATGTGATCCACACTCTTTCAGACAGGCAAAAAGTGGGTAGAAACAGATTTTGTGGTTCCAGTTTTGCAATTCAAGCCCCCCACTCAAAATTCCTGGGTAGAAGTCCATCAGGGCTTGAAAAGAAAAATCTTCTTAAAATTCTCTCTTAAGGAACTCACATCAATGAGCTTGTGGTCCACAACCTGTGACAGTAGCCACTGCAGCACTGTGTCTGGGTGAACAGCCACTGACTTGCAGCCCTTCTGTAAGCACCAAGAAAACGTCAACAAAGTCGGTCTATATGAAGGGGGGTGTTCACAGGAATATGGTTGTTTGCTACACACAGGTACATCTACCAACACACCGCTACATCTACCAACACACTGCTACATCTACCAAACACACTGTCAGCCATCAACACACTGTCAGCCACACATGTCTTTACACAGCCACAGTTGGGTGACCCACCAACACACTGTCAGCCATACATGTCCTTACACAGCCACAGTTGGGTGACCCACCAACACACTGTCAGCCATACATGCCTTTACACAGCTACAGTTGGGTGACCCACCAATACACTGTCAGCCATACATGTCCTTACACAGCCACAGTTGGGTGACCCACCAACACACTGTCAGCCATACATGTCTTTACACAGCCACAGCTGGGTGACCCACCAATACACACTGTCAGCCATACATGTCCTTACACAGCCACAGTTGGGTGACCCATCAACACACTGTCAGCCATACATGTCTTTACACAGCCACAGTTGGGTGACCCACCAATACACACTGTCAGCCATACATGTCTTTACACAGCCACAGCTGGGTGACCCGCAATACACACTGTCAGCCCATACATGTCCTTACACAGCCACAGTTGGGTGACCCACCAACACGCTGTCAGTCATAGATGTCCTTACACAGCCACAGTTGGGTGACCCACCTACACACTGTCAGACATACATGTCCTTACACAGCTGCATAAGTGTCACTAGCTACACATTTAAGTCATGCTCAAACTGATAATGACAATCTCATTTGGGCTGACTTGCAAGAGCCTAATATTCAATGAATACTTCTCATTTGATGAAGACATACAGGGACTGTGTACCAAATCGTTTCTTTCTCTTCATTTTCTATTTTCCTCATTTTGGTTGATGACACATTTAAGTCAATTAAAAAACTATGCTATTACCAATCAGTCATCATCATCACATGAAAATAACAATAATCACTAGATTCAGATGTATAATTTTGAAAAAAAAAAAAACAACAACCCCCCCCCCCCCCCCCCCCCCCCATACTTTCAAACACAGAATGGTAAGTATGACCAATAAAAACACCAAAGAAAGAAAATCATCAAAATGAAACAAACCACTGAAATAACTTTTTCTTTCAAAGAGCAGAAACGAAAAAAAAAAATGAACTGAAAAACGAAGAAGCAAATACGAACTAGGAACTTATACATTGATAACGAGCTTTCTACAGAGCCAGCCAACTCAAGCAATTTAAATTTACTCTCTTCTTTTGTTTGCCTTTCTGGATTTCCAGAGAAAATGAAAATAAGAAAAGGACACTGAAGTTCTTTCACTGTGTTACACTGAAGAAGACAAACACTGTGCAACATTCCATGGACTCCTTCCTGCCTGCCATGTTCTGGGGAAACAATCAACCACCTATGGTGGGGGGGGGCAGTCAGGGGATGAGTGTGGCTCCTTCAAATTATCAAAACATAATGGCTGTGGTTATATGTGGGTGAACTGACTTTTCGCAGATACTGAATATAATGTATCAAAACTGCACACAGGGGACAGCAACTAACCAACACTATTCACCCACCCCTCCTTGCCTTTCTTTTTGCGTCTTTTGTTTAGATTTCTTTTTATCTGATCCAAGTGCAGAACATTGGTTACTTCACACTGTGTGGTTCGCATGAATGACACCGACTAAAAACTAGTTACAATCAGCAATGCTGTATTGCACGCAGAACTGACGCTGGGATGATAACAACATGCTTCTACAGACCTAAGCGCATTAGCCACTTCACAGAAAACACAATTCCATGCATGTAACAAAAGCAACATGAACAACAGAGTACAAAACGCGCATGTACTCACATACAACAGGGACGTGGCGGGCGTTCTTGTCAACACACTGGCATTCTTGCCAACACACTATCACAATATCAAAGCACAGGTATGTTCAGATTGTGCAGCATGCTTCTATCAGCTCAACACAACTGCCTTGAGACAGTCACATTACAGCAGACAAATACAACACACAGAGTCCTTTTTGTAAGAGCTCTATACACTGGTGGCTTTACCATCTTAAACTCTCTCTCTCTCTCTCTCTCTCACACACACACACACACACACACACACACACACACACACACACACACACTCACACACCAAATAACACAGGTATAGCACATCTTCAAGGCATCATGCTCAATGCAGCACAAAGAGAGACATCGTTTTTCCATGCATCATGGATTTTTTTTTTTTTTTTTTTTTTGTCTCTACTGCTTAACAGATTGTCATGACAGCTTGCTCCTGAATGATGTCTCAGGCAACCATTTTGTCTTGCGGGCACCAGTGGCACAGGTGGGGCCGTTCCCATGGCCTCTCACCACCCAGAGGTCTGTTTCCACAATGCGGGCATCATTTCTGTTCTCTCCTGGAGTTGGTCTAGCAGTGAGTGGTTTCTCCTCATAATGCCTTTCTCCATTTCTATAGCCCAAGTCCAGTCTGGAGGATACACAATCAAGCCCCACAACATTCTTCACATTCTCTGCTTTGTGACCAGTGACAATCCCTCAGTCACACAGACTTGGTTGCTGCTGCATTTAAGAGATGAGCCTTCCACCCTCATGAACCATGTCATGGATATCTTCCCACTTGTCTGTGACAATCTGTGCTGTCCTCACATCAGGTGACAATCTGTACACTCTTCACATCAGGTGACAATCTGTACTGTCCTGACATCAGGTGACAAGCTATACTGTCCTCACATCAGGTGACAATATGTACTGTCCTCACATCAGGTGACAATCTGTACTGTCCTGATATCAGTGACAATCTGTACTGTCCTGGCATAAAGTGACAATCTGTACTGTCCTCACATCAGATGACAATCTATACTGTCCTGATCAGGTGACAATCTGTACTGTCCTGACATAAAGTGACAATCTGTACTGTCCTCACATCAGATGACAATCTATACTGTCCTGACATCAGGTAACAATCTGTACTGTCCTCACATCAGGTGACAATCTGTACTGTCCTCACATCAGGTGACAATCTGTACTGTCCTCACATCAGGTGACAATCTGTACTGTCCTGACATCAGGTGACAATCTGTACTGTCCTTACATCAGGTGGCAATCTGTACTGTCCAGACATCAAGTGACAATCTGTACTGTCCAGACATCAGGTGACAATCTGTACTGTCCTCACATCAGGTGACAATCTGTACTGTCCTCACATCAGGTGACAATCTGTACTGTCCAGACATCAGGTGACAATCTGTACTGTCCTGACATCAGGTGACAATCTGTACTGTCCTCACATCAGGTGACAATCTGTACTGTCCTCACATCAGGTGACAATCTGTACTGTCCTCACATCAGGTGACAATCTGTACTGTCCTCACATCAGGTGACAATCTGTACTGTCCAGACATCAGGTGACAATCTGTACTGTCCTGCTGACATCAGGTGACAATCTGTACTGTCCTCACATCAGGTGACAATCTGTACTGTCCTGCTGACATCAGGTGACAATCTGTACTGTCCTGACATCAGGTGACAATCTGTACTGTCCTGCTGACATCAGGTAACAATCTGTACTGTCCTGACATCAGGTGACAATCTGTACTGTCCAGACATCAGGTGACAATCTGTACTGTACAGACATCAGGTGACAATCTGTACTGTCCTGACATCAGGTGACAATCTGTACTGTCCAGACATCAGGTGACAATCTGTACTGTCCAGACATCAGGTGACAATCTGTACTGTCCTGACATCAGGTGACAATCTGTACTGTCATCACATCAGGTGACAATCTGTACTGTCCTCACATCAGGTGGCAGTGTGTTCCATCCTTCTTGTCTTGTATCTGTTGGTTGTCTGTGCTTGTTTCCCTTTAGGGTCCAGACAGTGGGTAAAAGTGAAATATCAGGTATTTGCCTTTCCATGCTGTGACCAATCCTACTCATCCCACACCATTGCCACTCACCAACTGCCTCCACAGAGCAGGGGTCCTGTTTCTGCATTGGTTTCCAATGCCAGTGCCATCCCAAAAGACCAAATGGGCTATCTTCCCCAAAAACCAAATGGGCTATCTTCCCCAAAGACCAAATGGGACTATCTTCCCCAAGGACCAAATGGGCTATCTTCCCCCAAGACCAAATGGGCTAGATCTTAAAGATCGGATTAATCTTTTCACTGCCAAAGGCGCTTTTGGTGACGACTTGGCTGAGCGCCAAAGGTGCCTTTTGGCGACAAAGTAGGGTGACCTAACTCCCGATACTCTCACGATCCTAGTTCATGAGATAAAAAGCCAGCAATAAACGTCATAGTTGGGGGATAGTCTGGCCCATGCTCACAGCCATTTGCTTTGTCAGAACACTATTCAGTTCAGTGTTTATTGACTTTATTCCGACTGTTTTTCCATTCACTATGACGTCAGCACCAAGCACTTCACGTACTGACCTTGACATACATTTACCACATATCAAGTGCTGGGAATACTGAACAGACGGTCAGTTGTTCCTAATACAGATGAAGAAGACCCAGACAGTCATGAGTCAACAACGATAGTGAGGGCTTGACCGAATTATTGCAACGTGAGGCGTTGGACCATGGCCAAATGGTTGGGAGACTGACAAGACGCCCACTTACTACCCAACCGCGTGTGCCCCAGTGTTTTTGCGTTGAGCCAGCCAGCACTGACTGACTGTTCACTGACTGAGTGAGGGAGCAAACCAAGACTTCACACACACGCTGTGGGCCGACTCTTGCTGGTCGAGGTTGAAGGGGGCGTGGCCGACTGACTGACACATGAGAGGCGAGCAGCAGAGACGATGTTCGAGTGGGTGTACAGCTGATTATATAGATCAGCTGAATGGCAAGGGTTCAGAGACCAACAGGCACATGAATGACTTTGTGTTCATAAAAAAAATATTACTGTTGAGACTGAAAGGGGCATGTGTGTGTGTGTGTGTGTGTGTGTGTGTGTGTGTGTGTGTGTGTTCCCTTTTTCTTTCTTATATGTGTACCAGTTAGGCATAAGAATGTGTGTGTGAGTATGTGTGTGTGTGTTCCCTGCTATTGGAGTAGTTGTATTTGTGGCTGTTTCTTCCATTTTGCTGTTGGAAATACCATACCTTCTGGTCTTCAATTGCGAGTGGAGTATTTTTCCTCCCTTATAGAGAGTTTGTTGGCATTCTTTCTTTATTTTTTACATTTAGAAGAAACATAACATTCTTTCTTTTTTATTTTGCATTTTTTCGCACTTGAAATTACTAAAAATTTGGATTGTTGTTGACTAACATGTTATGATATAATGAAAGCACAGTGTATCTCCTCCATTTTACAAAAAAACAGCATGAGAATTGGTTGTTTAGTTCCAGAGATATCTGTGTTTCACATATGCTGGTATAAAATAAGAGCTTTTTTTTTAAGAATGGCTGGCGATGGGGATTTATGCAAAATAGAATGTCTGACGGTGAAAGGGTTAAAAACGGTCGCATGTTTGCGACAAAGTGACATCAATTCATCAGTGTAGCTGTACTTATGACTTAGCCAATCAAGATTAATGAGATGAGTTAAATATTGGAATGGTCAGCCCTAACAGGGGTGCAAGTGCGGAACAGTCCCTCCTAACCTGACAGTGAACTGTGACCATCACAACCCCTTGAAAATTATCGCGAAATGAAGCAGGGTCCTGAAAACCATTTCCTGGACAATTTATCACTGTGCAGCTTTACACTCATTTAAGCATGATATTCTTTTAAAAGCACATAAACAAAGGAGACCCTGGAGTATATGGGAATGAAATGTGTTTCGTTCTCAAAAAGCAGGACAGGATGGATCAGCAGTTAAGTACCGTATGGAGAAACGGCAGTTCTGGGCAGAATGGTAGTCAAAAGACATACCAGATGATGGATCATGTAGCTACACCAGCACTCCAAGGGGTCCAAAGTGTACAGAACACTGATCTTGTCCAGCAGTTTTTATGTGAATAACCATTTCCCAAAAGAAATGTTGTGCACATGCAGAAACATACATGAACATATGTACACATGCACACACTGACACACACACACACACACACACACACACACACACACACACACACATATACATACTCATTGCATGATAAACAAGGAAACAGAACATAACAATCCTCATAGAAAAAAAAAACCATAAATTGAAAAAAAAAAAACTACAGGGTTGATTTTTTCCTAAAAAATAAAGCACACAAACAGCAAGCAACACAACAGAGAGAAAGGAGCACTGTTAACAGCAATCCACAGCCAAGTGACCACTCACTCTTAAGGGTAAAATGGCACGCTCTTGAAGTGATTCCAGGCGTCTTACAGTAGTACAACCCTTCCACGTTCTTGTTTGCAAGAAATGTCACGTTCACATGTCGCCTGTTGGTATTATATGGCTGGAACTCCACTTTCTTTCTCTGACATGTGTAGCTGCTTGCCTCGTCCTTCCGGGAACAGTCCAGGATCTGCTCTGCACTCACACACATCAACATGTGTCACATTTCATGACAGCTCCTTTTATGTACAGTCACATGGGAGTGATACACCAGAAATTAAAGCAGGGCACATTTTCATTGATTTCTCATGTGTGCAGACTAGCCAATGACACCACCATCAGGGGAGAGAGAGAGAGAGAGAGAGAGAGAGAGAGAGAGAGAGCAACAGAGACAAACTGACAGATGGTCACAGTGTATATGTGTGTGTGTGTTAAATGGGAGCTTTTAGTCCTTTCTTCTTTGTTTCAGTGTTTTCCTTTGCAGAACTTTCATGTCTTGTGGCCCAATGTCAATGTACCGCCACCTGTGCTGTGTAGCCAGATCCTGTGAGACCCAACACACAAAGACATGTTCCTTGGACATCTCGTGATCCCACCTCCCCACAGGCCTTACTCCCACACCATTCTTTATGGCTGCCCCAAACCAACCTACACCAAGGTTCACCTGCCACTGCCCCAGTGTTGACACTCCACAGGCAGCGTTCAGTATCAGTGTGTCATGTGGTCACCCATCAGAGGACACTCTGCCACACACGTCTGCTCCAACATTTTTCAGTCGGGATCCGAACAGACAATGACGGCTGGAGAATGCACGCTTGCAGATCATGCACAGACCAAACTTGTCCCCTTTCTGTGCTTGTAAATATGTCCACCATTAATGGTACTATTTCCTGAAGGTCTGGCAGCGCTGTCTTTTTATTTGTTTGTTTTCAGCACAATTCACTGTTTGAGATCTGGCAGGGCTGTTTGTTTATTTTGTTTGTTTTTGCAGCACAATTCACTTTGAGGTCTGGCAGTGTTGTCTGTTTATTTGTTTGCTTTCAGCACAATTCGCTGTTTGAGGTGTGGCAGGGCTGTTTGTTTGATTGTTTGTGCAGCACAATTCACTGTCTGTCTTCGTGATCAGACTCGCAGATTCTGATTTGCTTGCTACAGCCTGCAATTTTTCAGCACTCTCTGTAAACTTCCGCTCCGTTCAGTTTCTTCCACAGCCTGTTATGGACTTGTGCCCATCCAGACAGTGTAAGTTAAAACTTTCCATTTTCAGTCAGGTGTGTCCAGCTGTTATAAAAAAGGTATTCTTGTGTTTTGGGTCCCCCCCCCACCCCCCCCCCCCCCATCCCTCTCTAGTAACATGCTATCTACAGCTGTAATGTCTGAAATGGTCGCAGATTCAGGAACCAATATGGCTATTCCAGGACTGTAGGCATGTCAGCACTGCGTTGCTCCTGATTCTGATCCAACATGTGAGCACATCCTGGTCTACTGAACCCTCCAGTGGCTCTCCTGGCCACAGAACTGTTTTGGTGTGGAACCAGCCTGAGTGAGGGTCCCTCTCCGGAAGCCCCCCCCCCCCCCCCCCCTTCCTTCCTCCAACAAAAACTCTACATGGACTTTGATGTGAAATAAGAATCAAGACCACCACATGAGCAGGACATACAGAACACCAAACCTGAGATGGTGAGATGAACGCTTATGATCAACATGGATGAGATCGTATCAAAATGATGTGAAGAGTTCAGATCATATCAAAATGATGTGAAGCAGTTCTATTATGGCCAAACACTACATCATGAAAGGCTGTTCTGTGGACTTGCTTGCATTTGGACATCCCAGTGTTCACCAAACTGAGACATACAAAGGCCTGCAATGCTTGACAAGAAATGAGAACAACACTGTCAGAGTGCTTCAACATGCAGGTAAAACTGCACTGCCTGGTTAGTCTCCCAGTTTCAAACGTTGTACGTTCAACTCAGGGTAGAAGGTGGCCAGGCCAACAAATGCTACCATCAGACGCTTCTGACAGGACTTGAACCCACAACCCCCAGTCTGCAGCCCACCACTCTCATCACCACTCCATGGCCAGTCATCCTCACGCTTTTCTTCTCTATCGCTAGACATACATTTGAAACTTTGTTCCCCTCTGAAATCACTCCACATGCACATGCATTTACAAACCTGGAGTTCCATTATCTGAGGAATGCTCTATACTGATCTGCTGAGAGAGAATCTCCAGTAAACATTTTTTCCCCGTAGTCACAGGTCAAGGTCGCCTGTTGACCTTCCTCCACAGAGGGTACTTTGCAAGTTGTCGGCTCTGAAACATTGTCAGGTGTAAAATATAAACTTTTTCAGTCTGAAAACGCCCAAACCATTTCAAACTTGAGAAAATTTTACACCACCAACAGAGTAGTAATTTCACTTCTGATGTAATAACAAAGTAAGAAAACACACACACACACACACACACACACACACACACACACACACACACACACACATTCACCATATTTGAAGATCAATTGGAATCCACCAAAATTTTAAATTTTAGGTGTATTGTTTTCGGCAGACCCAAATGACTGTGAGGAAATGAATTACACTGGAAAATGTTAAGAAATAAAAAGGCTATTTAACATCTGGATTAAGAGGTCTATAACTTTATTGGGCAGCATTGCTCTATCAAAAATCTCAATCCTTTCAAAAATAACCCAATATGGTTATTCTTGCCAAGTCTACCAGATGACTTCGTAAACTGTTTGAGAAGTATCTGCTTCAAATTCATCTGGAAAAGGAAACAGGACAAAATCAGTAGAAAAATGGTCATGAAGACCGTTAAAAAAAAGGAGGATCAGGCCTACTTGATATCAAAAAGTTTACAAGTGGTCCACAACTGATTTGGATACGCAAAGCTGATACAGAACACAAAAAATGGAAAGGTATTATTTCTGCTTTGTTCCCTGTCGTAGATAAAATAGGCATATATGGGGCATCGCTTCTGGAAACATACATTTGAAGTGTATAAAGAATTTTCTCCAAAGACGTTTTAAAAACAGCTGATGAAATTATTGCAGAACCTCTGTTTGACAATGATAAGATCAAGACAGGAAACCTAGCCATTTCTTACAAACACTGGCTCGACAGAGGTGTGCACCGTGTACATCATCTGTTGCATGAGAATGGTACCTTTCTTACCTTCGAAGAATTCAGACTAAAACATACATGCCTACCCCTAAAAATTAATTTCAGTAGCACTGATTTCAAATTTCAGTAGCACGGACTCAAAATCAGTAGCATTCATTTAATTAAAAAGTTTGTAGAAAGAGTTGGTCATGTTGTCATAATCAGCTCAACCTATGCATAAAATAAGACAAAACTTTACCGCCTTGTTTTGATTACAGAAAATGCGCTGTCACAAATCACGCACTTTGCTTTTGAATCGTCAGAGTTCAATTTCACAATGAAAGGAAATTTGCCACTGTATTTGTCCAGGAACTTCTGTGATGGCTCACACTTTTTTGATGCAGGTTCATCAACGGCATCACCAGTTGGCACATCCATTCGCTTTCACTTTGTATTAGACGCCATGTTTCTCAAAACTTCAATTTCTTGCGATATCCGGTTTAGTACTTCTGCTTTCAAAAGCATCGTTTGCTTGAATAACTGAGTTTAACGTCCCTCTATAGCAGAAGCCGTTGGAGACATACACTATTCGTCTGCTTGATGAAGACGGGGCTTTACGCCCCTTTTACCATTCGGTGTTCTGCTTCTGCTTTCAAAAGCATTGTCTGCTTCAACTTGCGATCGTTTCTTGTAAATTTTGTTGAAAAATCTTTTTACCGTAATGAAAATTAAATTTCCATAATTGCCGTAGCTACTTCGTTTTTTTTGTTAATTGCCGTAGAAAATATGGAAGTTCTGTAGGAGTAGGCATGTATGCTAACATAGAAGAAAAACTTTCGGACTTATACAGGATGTGTAAATGTGGTGAAGAACTATATTAAGGAATACGGCTTTACTGCTCAGTCCAGTAAAGCCCAAGAGAACACACAAGTGCTCGATATAACCCTCCCCGTACCAACAGGAACAAAAAGATATTCTCAATGATGACGAATGGGTGGGTACCTAAATGCTGTCAAAACTGGAATGATGCATTAACAATAAATTTAAACTGAAAAACTATTTTTCATAGAACACATAAAAAACAGAACACATAAAATACAAGAAGCAGAACTTGAATGGTTCCAAATTAGGATAATCCACAAAATCATGGCAACAAATGTGTCCCGGGGTTACCAATGTTGAAAAATGCAGTTTTTTTGCGAAACAGAAAATGAGACCATTCACCATTTATTTTGCCAATGTGACATTGTACAAAAATTTCGGAAAAGCCTAGAAACCAGCATTAATCAAAAGTGCAAATGTGCACAAGAGATGACAGTTGATAAGTCAACTGTTTTGCTTGGATATTCACATAATCATGAAACAGATGAGACCTTTTACTTCATTATCTTGCTCGCCATGTTCTTCATACCACTGTAAAACGAGCAAACTTCAGCCATCACTTACTTCGAATCTAGAGCAACTCCATTATTGATACAAAATAGAGAAACATTTATCTCATGTCAACATGGATTATGCCGATTTTCTTTCTGGGTGAATACTGTATGAACCTCTTATTAATGAAAATAATTGTTTCCGGTGGAGCATCAGAAAAAGTAGAAAATAATAGAAAGATGGCCATCGTACATGTAACATGCTGCTTTACATGTACGATGACCATCTTTCTATTTTTTTTTACTTTTACTTTCAGAATTACACTTGACAAAAAAACCCTAGTTTTTGTCAGTGTGTGACAGGATAATTTCATTTTCTTCTCAGGATGTCAAATTTTGTCTCAAAACTCCTGGTAACTTCTGATGAGAGAGCATCTGTTGATCCCACGACCTTATTTTCTTTTAAAGTTGCCTCCAAAACAAACTGTATGAGTGGGAAAGCAACCAACAAAACTGCAGGCTTACTGTTCCACAAACACCAGAATCAGTCTAAAGGACTACTTTCAGACCTGCTTACCACATAACTCTTATAAGCACTGTCACCAGAAGGGTTCTATAGCACTACCATGATGTTTTTTTGTTTCTCCCATCTTTTGTGTCACCTCAGTGGCATTGCTTCCACGCTGTTCATTCCCAGTCCCCGCCCACAGCCACAGCCCGGCCCAGCCCACCATAGCCCCAGCACGGCAATCCACTGGGAGCAGTCAGTGTCAAGTCGTCAAGAAGCAACTCACCAGATTAGACACTGCACTGCTGTCAAATCACTTTGGTGGTGTTCAGTGGCGCCTGTTCTGATCCAACATACCCAGGACACCACTTACTTAGCCCCCTACTGACGACAATAATTGCTTAGTCGAGGAACCGGCATGGGTGAGCTCTCCCTCTGCAGAGCGCCACCATGTTTGTCCAACAGCAGCCCCCATGAAGCTGCCGATACCATTGATCCCGAAGGAATCAAACCAAGGCCATAGACGTGGAGAAGACATCAAACTGAGGTCACCATGAGAGCAGGCATGAAGGGCCAGAGAATTTAAGGCTTTTTTTTTTTTTTTCAACTGCTGATCGATGAGAATGAGGATGAAAAGATGATGCTACAGATTTCCGTTCTGAACTGAGACTGCACGACAGGGCTGTACACTTTCATAATATATCCATGTGTAAACCAAGCCCGAGAGATACAGACACCTGCAGTGCTGGTCAACAAATCTGAGCAACCTCTCAGAGACACATCCATTAAGTGGATGAAACTCGACTGTGTGGTCCCAGTCTTCCCAACTGAGCCCGTAGCAGACACAACTCTGGGGTAGGAGCCGGTTGCGGCAGAAAAATCCCACATGGCTCTGATGGGAATCAAACCCACAACCTCCTAGCCAGGAGTCAATAGCACTACCACGGTTCTTGTGTTGTTGTTGTTGTTGCTGTTGTTGTTGTTGTTGACTAAAGATCAGTAATGTACTATATGCTGAATCTGTCTTTCTGTCTGACAGAATTTCAGAAGTGTTTTTTACAGTGTTTTAGAAGTGTTTCAGCTATTATTCAACTTGTCAAAATTAACACAGGTTTTCAGCGAGTTATGGTTTGATGTTAATGGTGTGTAAGAATGGACCAGCTGTCTGAAGTGGGGCACACCAGCAGCGGACTTGTTGACTTTCTTTCTGACAGCCGTCACTCTGACACTGGATCCAGCCAATGTCAACCTACCTTCACAACAATGCTTTCATTTCTGTACAGGCACAGCTGATCTGCACACCCACACTTTGATGTTTGGCAAGTTCTTGTCAAAGATTACCCTTTGCTTTCAGAAAGTTGAATGTTGGATTCTTGTCAAAGTTTACCCTTTGTTCTTAGAATGTTGATGTTTGGCAATCTCTTGTCAAAGATAACCCTTGTTCTTAGAATGTTAATGCATGGCAATTTCTTGTCAAAGACTACCCTTTGTTTTTACAAATTCTGTATTTGGGAAACCAGTCTGGACAGAACTGGTCATTATTGACAGGTTCAGTGCCAACACTTGCATTTCAGCATGGTCACAATTAGCCACTGCTGTATAACAATGATGAACATTTTTTGCTTTATATGTTTACTGAAAGCCATCATGCTGTTTGATTCCAAATCAAACCTGAAAATTCAACACCCCCCAAAAAACAAGTCTGGACTGTATTTCTCATGACCTGTGATGACACCTGGCATGTAAGTGCATTGTTGGTAAAATGGTATAAAAAAAAAAAAAAAAAAAACCACCAAAAGTCTAAGGATGCAAAGCCTTGAGTTTCTTTTCTTCAGTGTAGTTAAATTCCTATAAGCTGTGTAACAGTTTGCTTCCTCTGTCATTTATAGTATAAAATGACTTGTAGAAAAACGCTCCAAAGGTACATCATCCAATGGTATTCTAAGTCCTGCTGCTTTACTTTTTTTTTTTTTTCCCTAAACACTCAACCCAACGAGCCACTTTTCCCCACTGAATGCGGCTGATGTGACACCACCAGCTAAATAAAGTGTAGTCTCCAAGTCCCTGAGTTCAGACAAACACACCTGCATCTACTGAGATGTAGTTGTCTGCACCAGTTACACACCCTTTCTGAAAATGCAAAGCTCTTATCCATCTTATCATGTTCAGTTCACTTCAACAAAAGCTGGCGTTTGTTTGTTTGTTTTTTTCATACAGCAGATATGATAATGGTGACAACATGCATACCACTCCCCCCCCCCCCCCCTCACTTCCCTCCAAAGCCTGTGCTTAGATCATGTAAACATCCAATCTGATTGGCTGAACTACTGTTTTATCACTGGACCGTGTAAGAAACCTGTCCCTGACTTTTCCAATATGGCCCTGTGATGACCGCTTCAGGCTGGGCAGACGCATGTGCATGGGCAGCTTCCAGATGGTTCAAGGGGTCCAAAGTGTACAGAACACTGACCTTGTCCAGCAATTCTTATGTGAATAACAATGTCCCAAAACAAAAGTTGTGCACATGCAGAAACATGAACAAACTTATGCACACACTGGCATACACATGTAAACACACACACACACACACACATACACACACACACACACACACACATATTGCATGATAAAACAAGGAAACAGAACAAAACAATCCTCATAGAAAACAAAACCAGAAAATTGAAAAAAACTACAGGGTGGATTTTTTTTCCCTAAAAATAAAACACACGAATAGCAAACAACACAGCAGAGAGAAAGGAAGAACTGTTAACAGCAATCCACAGCCAAGTGACCACTCACCCCTATGCTAAAACTGCACTGGGCTGAAGTGATTCCAGACCCAGTAGACTTACAGTAGTAGTACGTCCCTTCCCTGTCCTTCTTTGCAGGAAATTCCACAGTCACATACCGCCACATGCCTTCATCAACAGGTGTCTGGACCTTCAGTTTCCCTGCCGGCCCTGGCGGACATGTGTAGCTGGTGGCCCCGTCCAACCAGTAACAGTCCACGATCCGCTCTGCACTCACACACATCAACATGTGTCACGTTTCATGACAGCTCCTTTCATGTACAGTCACACGGGAGTGGTACACCAGAAATTAAAGCAGGGCACATTTTCATAGACATCTCATGTGTGCAGACTAGTCAACGACACCACCATCTCAGAGAGAGAGAGAGAGAGAGAGAGAGAGAGAGAGAAGAGAGAGAGAGAGAGAGAGAGAGAGAGTTAAAACTTTCCATATTCAGTCAGGCGTGTCCAGCTGCTATGAAACATGTATTCTCGTGTTTTGGGTCCACCCCCATCCCCCCCCTTCCCCCCCCCCCCCTAGTAACATGCTATCCACAGCTGTAATGTCTGAAATGGTGGCAGATTCAAGAACCAATATGGCTATTCCAGGACTGTAGGCATGTCAGCACTGCGCTGCTCCTGCAGCCCACCACCCACATCACCACTCCATGGCCAATCATCCTCACGCTTTTCTCCTCTATCGGTAGACATACATGTGAAACTTTGTCCCGCCACTGTAATGACTCCACATGTGTTCCATTCTCAAAGTAATGGTCTACCCACTGAAACCACTCCACACGTACATGCGTTTACAAACCTGGAGTTCCAGTCTCAAAGTAATGGTCTACCCACTGAAACCACTCCACACGTACATGTGTTTACAAACCTGGAGTTCCAGTCTCAAAGTAATGGTCTACCCACAGAAACCACTCCACACGTACATGCGTTTACAAACCTGGAGTTCCAGTCTCAAAGTAATGGTCTACCCACTGAAACCACTCCACACGTACATGCGTTTACAAACCTGGAGTTCCATTCTCAAAGTAATGGTCTACCCACTGAAACCACTCCACTCGTACATGTATTTACAAACCTGAAGTTCCATCCTCAAAGTAATGGTCTACCCACTGAAACCACTCCACACGTACATGTACATACATGCCTACCCCTGAACATGAATTTCAGTAGCACTGATTTCAAATTCCAGTAGCACGGACTCAAAATCAGTAGCATTCATTTTTTTCTTTTGAAACAGTGTGTGTGGAAAGAGTTGGTCAGGGTGTTGTAATCAGCTCAACCTATGCATGCCCTGGCCTATGCATAGAATAAGACAAAACTTTACCGCCTTGTTTTAATTACAGAAAATGCGCTGTCACAAATCACGCACTTTGCTCTTGAATCGTCAGAGTCCAATTTCACAATGAAGGGAAATTTGCCACTGTATTTGTCCAGGAACTTCTGTGACGGCTCACGCTTTTTTGATGCAGGTTCATCGGCATCACCAGTTGGCACATCCATTCATTCACTTTCTCTTTGTATCAGACGCCTGTTTCTCAAAACTTCAATTACTTGCAATATCCGGTTTAGTACTTCTGCTTTCAAAAGCATCGTTTGCCTGAACGACTGAGTTTAACGTCCCTCTATAGCAGAAGCCGTTGGAGACATACGCTATTCGTCTGCTTGATGAAGACGGGGCTTTACGCCCCTTTTACTATTCAGTGTTCTGCTTCTGCTTTCAAAAGCATCGTCTGCTTCAACTCGCGATCGTTTCAAGTAAATTTTGTTGAAAAATCTTTTTATCGTAATGAAAAATAAATTTCTGTAATTGCCGTAGCTACTTCCTTTTTTTTTTGTAATTGCTGTAAAAAATACGCAAGTTCCGTACGGGTAGGCATGTATGCATGTATTTACAAACCTGGAGTTCCAGTCTCAAAGTAATGGTCTACCCACTGAAACCACTCCACACGTACATGTATTTACAAACCTGAAGTTCCATTCTCTCGAAGTAATGGTCTACAATGATCTCCTTCCTGGAATTATTTTTCAAAATTTTTTCCCCGTAGTCACCGGTCAAGATCACCAGTTGATCTTCCTCCACAGGGGGTATCTGGCAGGTAATCGTCTCTGAGTCTGAAACATTGTCAGGTGTAAAACACAGTCTTTTTCAGTCTGTTGGGGAAATTTCACACCACTGACAGAGTAGTAATTTCACTTCTAACGTAATATAGTAAGAAACACACACACACACACACACACACACATACACACACACACACACACACACACACACACGCACATGCACACACACACACACACACACACACACACATACAATGATGCACACACACAGAGTAATAGACCCAAATAGATCCTTACATCATTACAGTTACTAAATGCCTAACATCAGGCTTTTGACATGTGGTGAGATTATCATTCAAACAGAACAAAAGTAAACAAAATGCAGCATGAAACATTCTAAACGATGATGATAGATATTACTGGTATCACACTTTTCCAAGCCATTAAAATGACTCCAACACACTGTTCTTACAGAATATCAAGATTTAGCATATATATATATATATATATATATATATATATATATATATATATATATATATATATATATATATATAAAATATAGATATAGCTGAAATGTGAAGTGGGTTGCTACCTGAGTTTACACAGGACAGAATGGATCATCTGTTTTGACATAGACATCGAAGTGTGATTCTACATCATGGGCAGATCTACGAGCTGACCTTCAGCATATTTGGGTGCCCACATAGAAAATGTTGAATCAAGTACCAAAGTTTGGGGATAAGTAAGACACAGTGCTGAAGGGTATAGCAGTGTAACTTGTTTTTAAACAGTCAGATGTGTGTGTGTGTGTGTGTGTGTGTGTGTGTGTGTGTGTGTGTGTGTGTGTGTGTGTGTGTATGTGTGTGTGAGTGTGTGTGTGTTGTGTGTGGGAGTGTATGCATGCATGCATGTGTGTGTGTGAGAGTGAGTGTGTGTGTTTGTGTGAGTGTGTGTGTATGTGTGCGAGTGTGTATGCATGTGTGTGAGTGTGTGTGTGTTCGTGTATGGGTGTGTGTGTGTGTGTGTGTGTGTGGATGGGTGGTGGATGTGAGTGTGTGTGTGTGTGTGTGTGTGTGTGTGTGTGTGTGTGTGTGTGAGAGAGAGAGAGAGAGAGAGAGAGAGAGAGAGTGAGATGGGGGAGAGAAAGAGAGAAAGAGAGAGGGAGAGAAAGTGAAAGAGAGAGAGAGAGAGTGCATGCGTGCGTGTGTGTGTATTTGCGTCTGTCTGTCTGTGTCTCTGTATGTCTGTGTCTATCTGTGTATCTGTGTGTTTATGTGTGCAGGACAGCACACATGGAAGAGTGACCAATCCTGACACTGATCTGTGGCAATCCTAGCGATCCTGACAACAACGGTTATTTCTTCTTTTTTTTTTTTCTGAGTACAGAGGCTAATACCCCTGCGTACACTCCCCGTAGAGACAAGCAAGGATTAATCCCATCTACCCAACAAAGGGAGTGGATTTTTGTGTGTATGACCCGTTTTTTTTTTTATCCCACCATTAAAGCAGCCAAGCTCCAACTTTGGGGAAGATACATGCTATGTGTAATGTGTCATCCATACCAACAGTGAAACAGGCCTTCTCCTCTGAACATTGCTGATGGGATTTTACGTGTGTGCAAGATGTTATGCGTGCGTTCACATACGGAATCTCGGTTTATAGTCTCATTCGATGAACGGTACCGGAAATGGAGTCAGAACCAATGTCAACTCCAAGGGAAAAATCCCCCTGCACCGAAACAGCCCGGCGGAGATTCGAACCAGCAACCCCAGGATCACCAAGATTACGAGTCCGGCGCTCTAACACTGAGCTATTCCCGCCCCAACAACAGTCACGAAATTTCAAGCCATCCTCAAACCATTTTCCATCAATGTCACTTCAACCCATTTGGAGGAAAAAAACACTGTCAACAATTACACACATAGGACTCTAACCAGTTTCAGATAACATAAAAAGCGCATTAACTATCATAGATATGTAACCTCTAAAGTCTAAGTCCTTTAAAGCAGCTCTTTACTAATCACAGCTCGAGTCAACGAGATGTAGCAACAATAAAAAAAGCACTTAAAACTCCAGATTTACTATTCCTGGAAAAAAAAAAAAAAAAGTCAGGAACTCAGGCGAGCTCATATGGATCGTGGATCCGCTGCAGAGACTTGCATCAAAACTGTCTCTGTCCTGGAGCCGTATTTCTTCGGTCCACCAAGGCTGGTTCGAAATGGCTCGATTCACTCGTTTAAAGTGAGACACTTGGTGTGTTTACAGTGATTGATTTGTTTGTTTCAAGTGATTTAATTGGTTTGTTTTAAAGTGATGTAACTGGCTTGTTTAAAGTGTGATCTGACTGGTTGGTTTTAAACTGATCTAGTGTGCTGGTTTAAAGTGATTTCACTGGTTTGTTTAAAAGCAATTCATTGGTGTGTTAAAGTGACATAAATGGTGTTTAAAGTTGTTTGATTGGTTTGTTTAAAGTCATCTGATTGGTTTGTTTTAAAATACTTTACAGGTTTGTTTAAAGTGATTTAACTGGTTTGTTTAAAAGCAATTCACTGCCTTGTTTTAAAGTGATATAAATGATGTTTAAAGTTATTTGATTGGTTTGTTTAAAGTAATTTGATTGGTTCACTTAAAAGTACTTTTAATGGTTTGTTTAAAGTGATTTAATTGATTTTGTTTCAAGAGATTTAAGTGGTTTCTTCATTGTGTTTTTTTGTTAGTTTATTGGATGCGATTTCACTGGCATGCTTAAAGAGATCTAACTGGTTTGTTTAAACTAAAGTGATTTTGCTGTTTAAGTGATTTAATCGCTTTGTTTAAAAGTGAGTTGACTGGTGATTTAATCAGTTTGTTCCAAATGGTTTAATAGGTTTCTTTCAATAAGGCTGATCTAGCTTTAAACTTGGACTCCATGTGTGGCAGCTGAAAGATGATTTGATTTTTTTTTTTTTAATGCACCACTTGTGGCGCCACCTAGCAGATGAAAAGTAAAGAACCTCTTACGCGTTCTTCTTATTGTCACATGTTAGCTAGATGGTTTACGCAAGACATCAGTTTCCTTGTTGTTTGCTCTGACTGAGCCCTAAGTAGGAAGACCTGGGTCAGGCTTGGTGGCTCTTGTCAGCATACATGTACGTTTCACACTCACCCTCTCCCTTCACCTCTCTTCCCCCTCCTCTTCCCTCTACTCAGCTGCCTAACTTTTCTACTGTTCGTTACATATACATAATACTGAAATGTCGGTTTGGGTGTTGTTACAGTTACGGTGTCCTGAATGTGTGTATGTGTGTGATCTGAGTGACTGTGTACTTTTGTAGCCAACTACAGTTTCCGCTTAGTGGTAATTCTAGCCATCGCTTTCACATCGTGTGCTATTCTAGAACGGTTGCTGGAGGAAACGTTTATTATAATAAATGGCAATGTGTGCACACACCTTTCGGTCAGTGAATGAATTAAGGTCATGACAGAGCCATATGCACGTATCTATTGGTCAGTTAATGAATTACAGTCACGACAGTCAAGTGCCCATATCCACTGGTCAGTTAGTGAATTCAGGTCACGACAGAGTCATGTGCACATATCTATTGGTCAGTTAATCAATTAAGGTCATGACTGTCATGTGCACGCATCCATTGGTCAGTGAATTAATCAGGGTCATGACAGAGTCATAGAGATCCACGAGCAGAAAATGGAAATGGTCCCCACATCTCTTGGTGTGCTTCAAGTCATTAAGACGACAGACTTTACTGATACAGTATATTTTCCCTTTGTTGAATGCACGGAAAAGGGAGCACTGACTGATAACCCTTGTTCTTGAGTAATACTACCCCATGGGCATTTTCTGTTTGCTGTATCTCATCCCTGGTGTTCGTAAGCAAGTGCATGTGAGTATGAGTGAGGGTGTGTATGTTCTTCACTTTAATGTCTGTTCACTACAAGTGATGATCAAAAAAAAAAAAAAAAAAAAAATGAAGTGTATAATTGGGGTGGAGATTCAGTTAAACCTTTGGTATGGGGGAAGGGGGTTAAGGTGGGAGAAGGAGGGGATGGGTATATGTTTACGTTTAATTGATGCTGTTGTTGATCTCGCAGCCTTTCTGTGTGTTGATTTGATGAAACTGAAGCACACTGACCAACAGGAATAAGAGCAGTAAGGTAAGGTGAGGTAATGTTGCTTATAGCCCAGCCGACCGCAAAGGGCCGTATCAGGGCTGTCACCGCATTAAGAATAAGAGCGGAAAAGGAGAATTGGGTGTAAATGTGAAGGAAACACCAAGAGTGTGTGTGTGTGTGTGTGTGTGTGTGTGTGTGTGTGTGTGTGTGTGTGTTGTTGTTGTTGTTGTTGTTGTTGTTGTTGTTGTTGTTGTTGTTGTTGTTGCTGTTGTTGTTGTTGTTGTCTTTTAACGTCTTTCCACATTAAGTGATATTAGACGAGTGTGTGTGTGTGTGTGTGTTGTGTGTGTGTGTGTGTGTGTGTGTGTGTGTGTGTGTGTGTGTGTGTGTGCGTGTGTGTGTATATGTGTGTGTTTGTGTGTATGTGTGTTTTGTGCGTGTGTGTTTTGTGTGTGTGTGTGCGTGTGTGTGTGTGTGTGCGCGCGCGCATGCGCTCATGTGCGTCTGTATCTGTGTGCATGTGTATGCATGTGTGTGTCTGTGTGGTGGGAGACAAGTGCGTGCCTGCGTGTGTGCTCGCATGCATATGTGTGTCCATGTGTGAGTGCAAATGCATGCATTCGTGGGAGGGTGTGTCAGTCTTTCTGTCTGTGCACTCAAGTGGTATGAGAAAGAGGCAGGAAGTGAGAAAGGCGTGAGGGAAGAGGGGGGCGAGGTTTCATGGTTCAGTTCCATTCATATTGAAAAGCAAGGGCAAGAGAATTTAAGGCACAGAGAGAAATGGAGCGAGAGAGAGAGCACAGCTTTACTTTTCCGTCCCACGCGAGACACTTAGTGAAAGGGCACACAAACAAGGCTCACACATTTCTGACCCAAACATTTTTGTTGCTTTAGTCTGAGGAGAGGCTTGTGTCAAACTTGTGTACTAGTGAACTAAGGAAAATTAAAAACTCAGAAAGTGATGACATTATTTTTACACAATTTTGTGTGTGTTGTCATTGTTCAAATATTGCCTGACCACTTGTGTACAAGCTTTCATGCCGTATCTAGGTTATCTACAGGAAAATAAACCTAGCCAAGTTTGATAGTAAAAGAATTGTCGTGAATTCGTCAACTCAGTCATCTCATGATCACAGATATACTACACTTTTCATGACAACCACTAACTATCAAAATAACAGCCCCATTTGTAATGGCACAAATGGCCGCTCAACAATGCCAAACACATTGCTGCCAGACCGACTATGCACAGATGACATTCAGTTCACCGAGCACAGCGCAGTTAGCTGGCTGGTGGGGAGCAGCCTGTAGAAAACACCCCTTTCCCTGACCTGCATTCACGGCTTGGCCTCTGCAGCTGCGGGCGAGCTGTAAACACCCCTGCCTCTCAACTTAAGTAGCTTGCTCTGAACAGCCATGAGAGAGCCGACTATGTGCCTTCTCTTTCATGCATGTTTTTTTTCCTGAGGTATGTCAGTTTGCCGACGACATTTACACTCCTAACCTGCTTATATGCACTCAACTTCACTGACCTGAACCGCCGATAAATGCAGCCCACATCAGGAGAATGGTGACGCTCCTAGTGAGTGGTGAATGTGGCGACTGATTCGTTCTCATGGTTGTGGAGTTTCCTTGACCAAAGGTGACTCAGCCTCTGAACTGGTTCAGCTGGATTCACACAGACCTGCAGTCCCAGTCCACCGCTGGCTGGGGTCCTGGTTTACACACAACATTCCTGCAAATAACTTATGTAGGCAAAAGCAAACATCTTTCTGCAAGATTATAATTCAGTCACAATGTCAAGATTGTAATTCAGTCACAATGTTCCTATAACAGTACAAGTTCTAGCTCTGAGACATCCATCTTCCCATCTTTGTCCTCTGTACTGACAAAGCTATGATCCTCAAAGAACGCTACCATCTATGTCTACATTTCTTCCTCCTGTTCTTGTCCTCTGTACTGACAAGCTATGATCCTCAAGAACGCTACCATCAATGTCTACATCTCCTCTTCCTGTTCTTGTCTTCTGTCCTGACAACCTATGATCCTCAGTGAACACTACTGGTCAAAACCAACATCTCCTCCTATTCTAGTCCTCTGTACTGAAAAATGATGAATGACCATGGCTGAGCACTACCACCTTGCTCTGAAACATGATCCTCCCATACTTGCCCTCTGTACTGACAAACTATAACTGAGAATATCGGCAAACATGCATGTGTGTATGTGAATGGGGGAGTGTGTGTGTGTGTGTGTGTGTGTGTGTGTGTGTGTGTGTGTGTGTGTGTGTGTGTGTGTGTGCGTGTGTGTGTGTGTGTGTGTGTGTGTGTGTGTGTGTGTGTGCGCGTGTGTTATATGTGCATGTGTGTCTCTGTGTGTGTGTGTGTCTAAGCATGCACTCAATTCTATGTGGGCAACGGCTGTCCAGAAGATGGCATAGTTATTACCAATCAAAAACAATCACGATAATAATCAAAATGGTAACAACAACGATAGCAATGATGATGATGGTGATGATGATGGTGGTGTGATGATGATGATGATGATGATGATGATGATGGATGATGATGGTGATGATGATGATGATGATGTTGATGGATGATGATGATGAATGCAACACTAACTGTTCAGGTACCCCACCTCAGGCCAGCATCCACTGTCATTTCTCAGAAAAGGACATGCTCAGGATACAGGATACAAAAATTCCACAATGTAACTGCCTCTGACCTGTAAGTGTAACTTTAAGAGGCGCAGTGTGCACAGGGAAAACACGGCTGTCCATGGACTATTTCCTTGTTCAGCAATGGACTCTGTCCGTTCTAGACATTTTCCACAGCGAATTTGGTCTCTCCTTTTTAAAGCACAGATGCTACTACACGTAACTCCATCTCTGACGACAAAAAATGTTGTTTCCTGTGGGCATTTCAGCTGAACAGGACGATCATTACAGAAGATATTTCAAAATACTTTTCTATTAATAGCTGATCTAAAACATCACATAGGCATGGGGCAAGAGAGGGGTGCAAGGGGGGGAGTGGCAGTAAATGCAGTTCTTCCTTATATTGACCGCTGAAAGGACATGTCATCTGATTTTCCCTGTAGCTTTGGTTAGAGAGAGAGAGAGAGAGAGAGAGAGAGAGAGAGAGAGAGAGAGAGAGAGAGAGAGAGAGAGAGAGAGAGAGAGCGAGCGAGAGAGAGAGAGAGAGAGAGAGAGAGAGAGAGAGAGAGAGAGTTGAATGTTGCTAATAGCCCAGCTGACTGCAATGGGCTGTATCAGAGCTGTAGCTGCATTGAAGTCAACTCTCGTCATACGAAAAAAAAAACAAACAAAACAAAACAAACAAAGACACACATCCACACAACTCATTAAAACACACCTTTTAAAAAACACTTCGGAAACGTTTTTTAAAAATCTTTCTTTCGTCAAATCTTTGATCAGACACCGATATATTTCAGAAATTCAAAAATCACATGGAACGGGACTTCTCAGTTCTCTGCTCAAGGTTTTCAAGGAGTCTGCTGGACAGTGTTGAGTGTTTGTGTCTGACATCATTCAATTTCAAGTCCCAACATCTGAAAAAAAAAAAAAAAAAGCATGTTTCACTGTGAGTGGTGCCCAACACGGAATGACTGTCAGTCATGACTGCAGCTCTTGAAAGCTTTTTCCCTAGTTGATGTTCACTTCCTATATGGCAGCTCTCTCCGTTAAGATTTCTGAGTGATCTTCTGACACCAGCTACTCTGGAATGAACTGGAACAGTTTTTTTTTTTTTTTTCCCAAGCCAAGCAGACTGCGTGATTCTTTGGCACAGCGTGAAGTTACAGCTGGACTGATGGTTTCAGTCTCTTGGGGACCAGGTTATATTTCACCTGGTCCAAAAACTGTAGCCACAGAACTCCAATCAGTTCTAGGTTCATTTAAGAGGTGTCAGTGTGTGCAGACTAGTCCATAACACTATGCTGTATCTGTGTGTGTGTAGTTATGCATGCCTGTGTATATGGGTATTAACGTGTGTGTGTGTGTGTGTGTGTGTGTGTGTGTGTGTGTGTGTGTGTGTGTGTGTGTGTGTGTGTGTGTGTGTGCGCGCGCGTGCGTGCATGTGTGTGTGTGTGTATGTGTATGTACACTCAGAGTGTGTGTGTGTGTGTGTGTGTGTGTGTGTGTGTGTGTGTGTGTGTGTGTGTGTGTGTGTGTGTGTGTGTGTGTGTGTGTGTGTGTATATATAGAGTGTGTGTGTATGTGTGTGTGTGTGTGTGTGTGTGTGTGTGTGTGTGTGTGTGTGTGTGTGTGTGTGTGTGTGTGGGCATGCACATGGGCATGCATCTGATTATTTGTGGGGAAAGAATTTGGACCAGGTGACATAGTTATCATTGACTGATCAGTAATAACAGCAACAAGGACAACAATGATGACTTGTGGTGAAAATCCAAATATAATGGTGATAAACTTAATATACCACCTGGATGAAAATGCTGATGAAAATGATGATGATGATGATGATGATGATGATGATGATGATGATGATGATGATGATGATAATAATATAATAATAATGATGATACTACTACTACTACTACTACTGATAATAATAATAATGATAATAATAATAACAATAAAAGCAATGAAAAAAAAAAAAGCAATATACAAAGGAAGTTACACTGAAGTATTAGAAAGCTAACCAATGGGCAAACAGGCAAGGGGCAAACCCCTCCTTCCTCTACAGCATGTGGAACACGTGACAGGCACAACCATGCATACCATCTACTACCATCACCGGCCCCACGCCACCCTTAGCATGCCTGCCTTTGGACCACACGCAAAACCACCACTTCTTTCTCTCCATCCATCAATGCTTATATGCCAAGGCACCCAAAACCTACAGTTACCAAGTCCCTGTGTGAATCTGTGAAGGTGATGTACCCCAGTTCAACTAACTGAACTTGTAACTGATCCAAGCTCTCCATCAGGATGTTAATCGTTATTATTGTATTATGTGTGTCCAGCTCATTTGGTCACTTATTTTGCACTTTTTTTTTTTTTTTTTTTTTTAAAGTTTCAAAATGGCGTTTCACGCTTTAGTGTGACCACTGTATGTGCGACCCTTGCGAGTATTTCCTAAAACTTTTCAATCATGATATCAACACCTTCAAGGCACTGAAGTTCAGCCTCCACCTTCTTACATTACAGCCTGATCCTTCAGAAGAGTTGTGCAGTACATTATTTTTTTTTTTCACTGATGTACAGACTTACTTTCATGTCTGTCTGTACATCCATGCCCTGAAAAAGCTGTGGATTTTGTTCACACACACACACACACACACACACACACACACACACATGTTGGCAATTGTTTGTGGTAAAGCAGCAAAAGCAAAACTTACTAGCTGCAGCTTTTGAATGAAGAAGACTTTTATTGCGAGTCTCAAGACATGAAGAAGAGCATATATATGTGAACATGTAAGTGGTAAGAAATTTGTTGAAAATATCAAGCAGAATGCGATTTCCATAAGCAAAGATTTCAACTGACATTGATTGCTGCATGCTTTGTGGTTGTGGAGCAGCTGCTGATTGCTGTACCAGCATCACTACAAAATGGAACAGTCTCTCCATAGAGACTCCAGATGCTGTGTAGGACATCTCTGACACATTAAACAGTTATTCTTCATGAGAAGTCTATGAAGCATCACTGTTCTGATGAACACTTTTTCCTTGCCATTTGCATAGATTTCCTTTCCTGTCCTTCTGTCCTTGCAATCAATTTCAAGGGCTTCTTCACCGCTGAACTACAGCAAAAGAGCCTTTTTTTTTTTCTCAAAAGTATGGCAAACTTTTCAAAGTTTGGTTGTGATGTACTAAGCCATATATCCCCTTGGAAACTGAACTGGTTAGTGCTAAGTTGCCTTGTTGCTAAAAGTTCGAAATTTTTGTTTACTAATGAAAAGATGGAGTCTGAAAACTAACTGCTCTAGAATTTTTATACCAGCAGTTTCCTGATAACGAAAAATCTGCACTCGTTGCACGTGAGTTGGTATAGTGACACAAAATGTCTTTATACCCAAAAGAACCAACCAGGATTTAAGTACGCATGGACAACACAGCCATCACGGCTTTGAATACTAGTTCATGCAAAATCTTACACCTTCATTCCTAACCAAGGGACTGGCTGTGCAGTCCTCCCAGCTTGCCGTAGTTGCAACTGCTCAGCTGGAATTTCGTAGCTGCCTTTTCTGAAACTGTTATAACTTTGGATTTCACAATGACAGGGCACACATACAATATGTCCTCAGCATATTACAATTTTTTCCATCTTTTACTTATCAAGTGATGCATGTTTCCTCAATAACTGACGGCTAAAAAGATCCTTCACCACTTCATAAATACTAGTCATTACAACAGGCTGCATTATCACATTTGTGATAAAATGCATATAAAGTTTAATGGTGTTGTAGTCAAAGACATTTTCTGCAAATATGTCAATTTTCTTCTGTTGTCCTAGTTTTTAGTTATTTCCAAACATCGTCCACTGAGACTTCATCTAGCACTTGTTTCACAGTAATGCACTTTACTGGCACATTTGGAAGGAGGAAAAAAAAAAAACTGTCAGAAGTCACAGATCGTTAAAAATTTCCACACTCAAAAGGCTTCAAAGTATGTTCCCCGTACAGTCCTTATCACGGAAGAATGCTTTACATGTGTGATTCAAACCAAGACTCTGGCACAACCCCTGGTCATGTGCAAGTTACCTTGAGTGCCCAACTAAATGTTGAGTGCTGGATGGAAAGGGTTACAACTTACATGATTCAAACTGGGTTTATTTTCTGTTTTAAAGTACATCTTTGGCCCGCTCTAACCATTATCCAAAGAACAATTTTCATGCATTTTGAAATGTTGCTGAAATAATAGGCGATATATTTACTATAACCAAAGCATCTTGTCAGACATCCTGGTCTGTCCGTTCACTTTGTGGATAACAACTAAATCGCGGTTTGACAAACAGGAGTTTTTTTTTTTTTTTTTTTTTTTTTCTTTTTTTATGAGCCGAACAAATAACAGCTTGCCAAATGGTCAAACAATTTACCCATTTTTTTTTTTTTCCTCTAAAGAAGAAAATCTGTTTGCAATATCATGAAAGCTTTAAGACAAACAATGTAATTGTTCTGATGTTGTTTGACAATATAACATTTGCGGAGTGCCTTGGCACATACTTAATGAAATGGTTTGCTGACAAGTGTTAAAAGTATAAAACACTTCCCGTTTTGCCAAGGTAAAACGCCTTACCAGAAACGGTTCACCGCTCGAAATTAATGCATTGCAATCCAGTTTTAATTTGATGGAACATTGCATCAGATCAACTGGAAAACAATAAGCAAATATTGCACTCTGTCGCTACATTTCTGGGATACACTTTAAATTGAAACCAAAGACATGGGCACCGGAAAGAGCCGAACTCCCCGTCAGACCGCCCCACACCAACACCGACACAACATCCTGTCACCGCCTGTGGCTGAGTCACAGTAACAAGAAGCTGGAGTGATGACTGACGAGCAATACAGTCCTTTCTGGTCGTTAGATGCTGTAATACGATTTAAAAAAAAAAAAATTAAATGCAATTCATCAGACTAATCATCAAAACGTGCAGTCCTCAAACTTACCAGTTTACTTCCTTGTGATTTCTCGGAATGTGTACCAGACACGAACTGTTAGGCTATGGCTCATTCGCGCGACGCGAGACGATCTGGCTGCGCGCGCACACACACACACACACACACACACACAAGGAAAAAGAAAAATAAGTGTGCCAAGGCCGCGCTAAGGGAGTTGAATATCGATACACAGGTACTAGACTTATGAGAATTTTTGTGTAGATGGAATGTGAAAGCTGATTTTCCCTCTCTTTTCTTTCACGTGCCCATCAAGGTTGGTACATCCCGATAGATCCCGGTCTCATAAATCCCCATCTCAGTAGATCCCCGTCACGGTAAATCCCCATCTCGGTCGACCCCCGTCTCGATAGATCCCCCACTACATGTAGACGAAATTTCCGTCTCGATAGATCCCCGTGTCGGTAGATCCCCATCTCGATAAATCCCCGTCTCGATAGATCTCCGTCTCGGTAGATTCCCGTCTCGACGGATCCCTGACTCAGTACATACATGCATTCAATACTTTAGCGTGATTATTTTTCGCGATGTGGACAGCCGAGTCCTAAAAGTGAAAATCAACATAGGAAAGAATCCACCAGCAAGTACGGGGATCTATCGAGACGGGGATCTATCGTGACGGGATCTATCGAGTGCCCCCCCCCCCCCCCCCCCCCCCCCCCTCCTTGTTTCAAGTAGGCAATGAAAGGAGATCGCAGGCGCAAAGACTGGGTCAGGAGTGTGCGTGAATGCCTTCAACGCGTCATCAGGTACGGGTTAGCTCATATATTTCTAGATCATAGAAGGCGTCCCTCCCAGCTAAGTGTAGTGATTGATGGGATTTGTTCATTTGATCTGTTTTCAGTTTACTATCAATTTATGGTCCAGATTTATGCTACGCCTCTAAACGCTTCCCGGGGTTGTAATAGCGATTTGGTGTTACATCGTAGTGGTGGCGTGTGGCCAACAACTGGGACAGGCTCAAAAGTTTCAGTTTCAGTTTCATCCCGCAGGCTTCAGTGGGTGCAGACTAGCCTACAAAACTTCAATTTGAGACCACACTGCGCACGATCCACGGTTGATGGATGAATGAATTAATGACTATGATGTGAGGATTGAAGAAGAGGGTCTCATGGTCACGGCTTTGCAAATGTCTGATCTGCGTATTCGCCTGAAAACGTTGGCCAGAGGGTTGGTAACCGACCTAACACTGTCTGCGCCACTGATGTCATTGTGTGTGTGTGTGTGTGTGTGTGTGTGTGTACACGCGCGCGCGAGCGCGCGCCCGCGAACACAAGTCTTTGTATATGTGTAAACATATGTAAACTCTCTGGAAAAATCCCCCTGTACCAAAATTCGAAGCTGCAACCCCAGGATCACGAGCTCTACCAACAGAGCTATTCCAGCCCCCCCCCCCCCCCCCCCCCCCCCCCCCCCCCCCGGAATCGTTCCCTGAAAACCGTGGAATGAGGCAGGGCTGTCCCTTCTCACTTCTGGTTTTCATTCTAACTGCTAAAGTTCTCACAATAAAGATTCGAAATAGTAACATATCAGGAACTGTTCGTCCAGATTCTAATAATGAACGGTTGAAGTTCAAAATAAAAACAGCAAGCAGACAATACAACATTGTTTTTAAACAGCAGGGATGATATGATAAAGCACGTGACACATTACAGTACTTTTTTTTTTTTTTTTGGGGGGGGGGGGGGGGGGGGGCTGAAATTAAATATACACACAGAAAAAGCCATGAGACAAGTGATACAGAGGTAGGAAAACAGTCTGCCGTTTACAATGACAGCATACAAAAAAAAAAAAAAAATTTAGTGATATATTTCAGAAATAACCAGGCTAAAACAAGCATAGAATTAGAAGAATACTGGTCCAAAAAGAATTGGAACACTTAAGAAATTAGTCAAAACATGGAGCAAGAGAGATTTAGGAATTTATGAGAAAATTCCTATTATAAAATGCTTTATGTTCAGTCAGTTTATATTTGCAATGCTGTAGGGTTTTACTACAATAAGCAGAACCCTATATGAATCTGTATGATGAAGGAGGACTTCCAATTAAAAAAAAAAGTGCTTGAGAAGATAAAATGGAAAATAATGCAAGCCAACATTAGCCAAGGGAAAGTGAAGATGGTCAACAATTTAAGGATGCAGAAAATTCTGTTTGCAGTGGACTGGTAGATTATTCAAAGCAACAAATGATAACTGGAGCTGTATTCCCAAATGGCATCTTTAAAAGCTAGTAAGCAACATAGGTGCTGTTGATATGAACCATGCATCAAAACTGCTAACACCATGTTAGATCTAGTTGCAAAGTAAGACGACTGCAGGTGGAAATCTAAACAAATCTTTAAATAAATGTTAGCGAAGCGCAAAAAATAAAGTGGACAAAAGAATCACAAGACAAAACATGACATGTTTCAACCTTTTAGGTGGTTTTTTTTTTTGTTTTTTTTTTTTTGCAAGATACAAAGCAATTAGAACAAGGAAAATGAACGAGCAATCACTTATCTTCAATCACATCAGCGCAAGAGGGCATTGAATGAAAATGAGGCTGTCAGAAGGGAGGGTAATGTGTGAGTCAAGGTAGTAATGATGATAATTATATTACTGATGGGAATACTAATAATGGTAATGATGATGATCAAAATAGTGAAAAAAATAAAGACAGGATTACATGGCAATAGCAGTTGTAGTATGGGAGAAAGGAGAGTGGGTTAGAGGATTCTTGAACAGCATGGGTTGCCGTGGTGATGAACGATGGTGATGTTAATGGTAGTGATGGCAATATCAAGACTAACAATCGTATTAATGGTGACAAATGCTAACAACTATAGTGAAGGTAATGATAATAATGGCACTGATAATAAAAGCATGATACAAAATATATATATATATATATATATATATATATATATATATATATATAAACTATATATATATATATATATATATATATATATATGTTTTAAGATAAGTATTAAAAGTAAGTTTAAAACTACAGACCCCAAGGGGTTGAGCACCTTTGAAGTTTTATTTTTTTTTTAATCATGATATATATATATATAGATATCGATTTCGATATGTCACTGTGCAATGACCTTCTAATGGGCACGATAATGATGTATATACGATAATGATAATAGAATAAATGAAATAAAGAATACTGACATTAATAATAGTAATGATAATAATGGTACTAATACTAGGGGAAAACAAACAAACAAACAAAACAAAAACCAAGGGGAGGAGGGGGAGGGGAGGACAGGAAGAACAAAGAAGAGATGGAAGGTATAAATTAGGGGAAAGATGGAACCTGATACTAGTGATAGGTATATCAATAATTATGATATGTGTATCAATAGTTTTGATAATAATTGTGATTGTAACCTTATAGTAATGATAGTGATGCTAAAGGAAGCTGGAATTGGAAAAGTGGTAAGCTTGAATGTCAGAAATATTGTAAAGAATAATAATTATACTGATATAGTATAAGTAATAAACGTAACAATTGTAACAGTTAGGAAGGTGTTTTTTTTGTTGTTTTTTTTTTATTTCATTTTTTGCTTTTTTTTTTTTTTTCTTTTTCTTTTTAATGAGGGTGATGATGATAGTGCTGATCATGATGATGTGATGACATAGTGCTACTGAGAGCAATAATCATAAAAGTGATATTAGTACAGGTAATAGTAAGTGGAAAGAAATGGAGATGGGCAATGAATAAAAGTGAATAATAGTGCTTCTAGAGCAGGGGGAAGGTGGTGACGATAAATATTGTAATGTTATGATATTACCAGTAGGTGAAAAGGAATAGAATGATCAAAGGGTGAAAAGTTAACAGTAGTATTGGAGCAGAGGAGGGGGAGGGTTAGACGAAAAAAGAAAGAGAGAAGGAAAAAGGAAGTGTGTGTGTGTGTGTGTGTGTGTGTGTGTGTGTGTGTGTGTGTGTGTGTGTGTGTGTGTGTGTGTGTGTGTGTGTGTGTTTTCCGTATAATTACAAACACCTACACACACATATGCACAGGAAAGAGGGGAGGGGGAAGAGAAGCTCTTGTAGAGGAAATAGTATATGAAATTAAAAGAAAACCAGAAGAAGAAAAAGGGAGTGGACAAGTATCTGAATACACAATAGAATGATGTGACAAATAGAGAGAGTGTAGCGAGAGGGGAAAAGAAGATAGCTGTAAGTTGTGTGTGAGATAAATAATGGGAGATATGGTAGTATGTGTGTGCTGGTGGAGGATATTATGGGCTGATATTGCAGTAGTGGATAGATGCATACTACTTTAGGGTGCTGATGCTATGAGGGTGGAGGGAAGTATGGGATGGGTTTACAAACTAACGTGGGGGGGGGGGGGGGGGGGGGGGGGGGGGAAAACATACTAACACCTAGATATAAACACAACATTACTGTCTCTCTTTTTTTTTCTTTTTTTTTTTCTAAATAAATTATTGTATCTTAGTAGTACTACTGTTATTCTACAGTTAATGCTGGCAATGGTATTAGTGATAACAGAACATAATGATTATAAATATAGTGGTAAAACTGATAGTGACAGTAATAACAACAATGACATCAGTATTGTTGTAATGATGGTGACGATGAAGAAAAGTAATGATAATACTATAGTGATATGGTGATGATAGTAATGATAGCAATAAAGGTTTTAAATAATATTGGAATAAAAATATTGGGTGGAAAGGAGCTGAAATGCCCTATGAATAAGAGCAGACAGTACTGCTGAATGAGGATAATAATGATAGTAGTTATGATAAGTGCAGCAACACTAGCAAAAATTGCAGTGACCAGAAAGGGATGTGAATGATGAATGACAAAAGAGCCAGTATTTTTATCAAGAAAGGACAAAAAAAAAAAAAAAAAAAAAAAAAAAAGGAGAGAAAGAGAGAGAGAGAAAGTGTGTGCTCAGACTTTCCATCCATCCATCAATTGACTTACACCATTTCACAGTTAATCAATTTCCTGGACATCACTATCTGAGTATCTCCCTCAAAGATGGACTGCTTAAAAGCTCAGTCTTCTATAAATCCACTGATGCGCACTCATACCTGGACTACACATCTTCCCACCACCAGTCCACTAAAGACAGCGCTCCATATTCTGAATTCCTTTGCCTATGCAGACTCTGCTCCAGCAAAGAAGATTTCACTGTACAAGCAGCCAAAATGTCTGATTTTTTCACCAACCGTAGCCACCCCAGTGCCGTCATTATGGTGCTCTCAGCTGCACCACAGCTAAATCCAGAACATCTGCTCTGGAAACTAAGCCTCCCAAAGAGACAGACAGACCCACCGCCTGCCTTCTCTTCCATCCTCACACTCTGCCCATCTGCAGGATCTTCTCAACTGGCACATAGTAAAAAATCATAAACCTGTCCTTGACTTTGAGACCAAACTGATGATCACTTTCTAACATGACAAAAACCTCAAAGACCTACTAGTGGGCTCTAAGCTGAACAAAATTTCCAGAACTAAGCCACCAGGTACTTTCCCCTGCTCAAAACCCAACTGCAAAATCTGGCCTCTCACCAAAACTAGACAACAGCCTACATGGCCCCAAAGATTCATTCACTATTAAACGCATTTTCTCGTGTCAGAACCACAACATTGTGTACACCATCCACTGCCAGCTTTGTGGTAAGATCTGTGTAGGTGAGACATCTCGTACACTTGAGACACACACCTCTGAACACCTGGCTGACATCCGCCACCATCGGTCCAAACCAGTCTCTCTACACTTCAACCACACCCAGCACAACATCAACCATGTCAAAGCCCTGGCGCGTTAGCAATCACAGAGTGACAAACTTGGAGTGCCGTATACATGCAAGAATCTCATGTCATTGCCAAACTCGGCACCGTCCATCCTCATAACATCAAACCCAAAAGTAGCATATACCATTCCACCTCTGCAGCACCAGCATGTATTAATATCCTCCACCTACACAAACGCATACTGACTTACTTCCCACTGTTTACCTCAAACACAATTACAGATAACTTCCTCTTCCTTTCCCTACACTCTCCAAGTCTCTCAAGTTGCTACATCAATCTACTCACACTCCCCCCACCCCCCACCCCACCTCCCCCAGTAATGAAAGGTTTAGTGGTGCTGGTGAGGGTAGTGGCGGCTGGGGTGGGGGTGATCAATGAGTAGGAGGCTGACATTACAATGGAACACACGCGCGCACACACACACACACACACACACACACACACACACACACACACACAGTGACACACACACACTTTCTTTGTGTGTCTCTCTCTCTCTTTTTCATAAATAGAAATGCTATAGGTCAAGTCTTTCTTGTTCAATCAGTATTGAATGCTTGAACTTCTCTCTAAAGTCTAATTCTGTCTCTTGGAGCTACAAACACTTTTAATGGTACAAACCTGAGGAAACTTCTCTGAGTCACTACTGAGCATTTTAACAGTCCTGGGAACAAATATAAATTTCTTTTGAAGACTAGTACCGGAAAGTTGCTCCTTCCACATTAATAAAAGAGAGGGTGGAGGTGAAATTTTAATAGAACTCTTAATTAATTAAAGAAAAATATTCCAAGTCCTTCCCTAGAGGACCCACCGACCCACTCCCAACACTTGTCACATCCCTCTCCTCTGCTCCAATATGACTGTTAGTGTTAGCTTTTCACTCTTTGATCATTCCTATTCCTGTTTACCAACTGTTAACATCATTAACATTACAATATTATCCTCACCACCTTCTCCCTGCTCCAGTACAATTAAGCACTATTAACTTTTACTCATTGACCATCTCCATGCCTTTCCACCTACTAGGATCAGCGCTAATATTACTTTTATTATTATTGCTCTCAGTAGCATTGTCTTCACATCATCATTGTCAGCACTATCATCATCACCCTTATTTAAAAAAGAAAAAAAAAATTATAAATAACATGAAATAAGATTATACTGCAACCCCCCCAAAAAAAACTTCATAACTGTTTCAACTGTCATATTTACTACTAATACTATCATTAATATAATTATTATTCTTTACAATATTTCTGACATTCCAGCTTACCACTTTTCCAGCCTCCTATAGCTTCACAATCATTACTACATGGTTACAATCACAACTGTTATCAAAACTATTAATATACCTGTTAGATTCCATCCTTCTCATAATTCATACCTTCCATCTTCTGTATGTTCTTCCTGTCCTCCCCTTCCACTCCTCCCCTTGTTTTTTTTTTCCCTCTTAGTATTACTAGTATACTATGATTATTATCATTATTATTAGTAGTATTGTTAGTTTTTTTTTTTTTTTCAAATTTATTCTACTATCATTATCATCATTATTATTATCAGTTCCATTATTACCATTACCTACACTATAGTTGTTAGCATGATCATCATTAATGCAATTGTTTGTCTTGATATTACCATCACTACCATTAACATCACCATCACCACTGAGACTGTTGCCACGGCAACCATGCTGTTTAAGTATCCTCTAACCCACTCTCCTTTCTCCCATTCTACAACTGATATTGCCATATTATCACCAAAAGTGGTACTAAACCCTCCCAAACCCGACGTGAAGGTTTGTTTGACAAGTTGTGGTATGCCGTCGCATGTAGAATGTTCAATGATGGAACCGTATCAACAAGAAAGTTAATGTTTGTTACCAACATCCTCAGCTTCACTTTGGGTGTATGTGCATTGCAGTTTGACACTCGAAAAACAAATGCTTCTTCGTCTTCCTTGTCGGAGGTATCAGAGTTCAAAGTATCATGTAACACCAACAGTCTTACCTTGGGTTTACCCGACCTGCATACTCTAGAGGAGTGTCCAACCTTGTCACAGTTGTGGCATCGTAGGACAGTGGGCACGAGAGTGTGAGTGACCACCACACTAGCCGCAGTGTCCATCTTGCTGGTAAGGACGAGTAGTGTGTGTGAAATAGTCTCTGGAATCGGGACCTCTAGCACCACAATGAACGGAATTTCCAAGACTGGAACCACGTTGACTGGAAGCATGATGGCTGGGATCCTGTTGACTGGAACTGCATCGACTGGAAATAGTGGAACAGTGCTTGCTGTAACCCTATTTAAAGGATCTGTTTTGATTCCCTCTGGAATTTCTCACAGAGTAGGCAATGGCATCACAAGGATGAGCTTGATGATGAGATACAGCACTAACTGGAACTGAGAGACCTTCTATTCAGAAGCTCTAGTTTCTTAGTTCAAGACCACGCGTTTCATCTCTCTGGATCTATGAAGTCTCAATTTGCTGACATTCTTCTTAATCATGTGTAAAATGCATCAATGTCTTCACCTGCTTGCCATATCAAGCATCTGAACTTAAAGCTTCAAATGAGGTACTTCGTTTTGGGGATGAGTACGTCGTTAATGACAATTTGATCACTTAGAACTGGTTTGAGATGTAATCGTCATCCCGAGAACCTACACCTTTTTGTTCAGCTGTCATCGAGTCATGAAATATTTCATAAATATCGTCTCCACCATAGCGTCGAAGCAGAGCCTTCTTATCTTGGTCTGACGTGATATCAAAGCCACACAACAGTTTTCGATTATCGGTCCAAATTTTCCACCCAGTTTCAACAGTTGACTCTTGTCCATGGTATTTGAAACGATCAGAAGGTGGGAGAGACATGACGCATCTAAACACAGCTAACAGTAATCGTAAAATAAAAGACTGATGGGTGGTAGGTTTTGTACACCATCACGAGATACAGTTGTAGATCTACGCTAGATCTACGCACAGAACTCGTCTGGTACGGTCAGCCCAACACACACAAAAATATTGGCACAGAAGTCCTTCGAAACATTCTCGTCGCGAGGTATAGTGTCCTTGAAGATGGGTGCACAGAACACATCCATAAAAGTATAACACTAACACAGCTGGTGTGTATAAATGTAATTAAGATTAGATCTAGTTGAAAAGTGAGATGACTGCAGGTGGAAATCTAAACAAATCTTAAATAAATGTTAGCGAACCGCCCAAGAAAAACGTGGACAAACGAATCACAAGACAAAACACGACGCGTTTCGGCCTCTTAGGTCTTCGTCAGGCAAGATACAAAACAATTAGGACAACGAAAATGAACGATCAAGTACTTATCTCCGATCACTTCTGCGCGAGATAGGCGTTGAATGAAAACGAGGCTGTCAGAAGGGAGATAATTTGTGAGTCAAGGTAGTAATGATGATAGTTATATTACTTTTAGGAATACTAATAATGGTAATGATGATGATCAAAATATTGAAAAAAAAAAAAAAAAGAAGAAGAAGATGAAGACAGGATTACTACCACTTTGGTGATAATATGGCAATAGCAGTTGTAGTATGGGAAAAAGGAGAGTGGATTAGAGGATTCTTGTGGTTGCTGTGGCAACAGTCTTAGCGGCGATGGCAATAGTGAAGTTAATGGTAGTGATGGTAATATCGATGCTAACAATCGTATTAATGATGATATTGCTAACAACTATAGTGCAGGTAATGGTAATAATGGTTCTGATAATAAAAGCATGATGCAGGAATATATTGCAAAAAGTATAATGGTCGATGATAGATAAATTTAAGAAATAATTATAGTAATAATAATAATAATAATAATAATAATAATAATAATAATAATAGAATAAATGAATAAAATAAAAATAATAACAATAATATAGTAATGGTAATACTAGAACTAATACGAATAGTCTACGAATAGTGTGTGTGGGGGGGGGGGGGGGGGGGGGGGGGGGGGGGGGGGGGGGGTAGACCAAGGGGAGGAGGGGGAGAAGAGGACAGGAAGAAGAACAAAGAGAAGATGGAAGGTATAAATCATGGGAAGGATTATAACTAAGTAAGATTAATTCTATCATTATTACTATCTTTACTACTATCCTTATATCATTACTATCGTAAGTGTGTCATCATTATCATCATTACTGATTATCATCATATGATTATCATCATTACTGCCATCATCATCATCATTACCATCATTACTGCCATCATCATCAATCATCATCATCATCACCATCACTGATCCCATCACCAGCAGAAAGTCATAGAAGTACTATAGCAATATCATCTTTTTTTTTTAAATTGAGAAAGGAAAACGTCTTTTTTTTTTTTTTTTCCAGCCCAGCCCCCCCCCCCCCCCCCCCCCCCCCCCCCCCCCCCCTCCCCTCCCTCCCACCTCTTCCCTGCTCCAATAATACAATTAACCTTTCACTCTTTGATCATCACTATCCCTTTTCACCTACCGTTACTATTATTTGCACTACTATGATTATCTTCACCACCTTCTTCCTGCTCCAGTAGCGCTGTTAACTTTTATTCATCGACTGTTTGTGTTCTTTTCCACCAGGTATCACTGTCATTAATATTACTGTTAAATTATTGCCATCAGTAGCTCTATCATCAGATTATTATTATCAGCACTATCACCATCTGGCATCACCTTCAAAAAAAAAAAAAAAAAAAAAAAAAAAAAGAGAAAAACTACTTACTTTATTTTTCTTATTATCTCAATCAGTATTAACATCTCATTATCTTCACTACTATCACTACTTTGATCACTATTATCATTACCATTCTATATATTTTACGTATATGTAGCCTGAGGTCCTGATTTGGCTCCTTGTAGTCCGCTGGACCCCTATAAACACTAACTAACTAACTAACGTATATGTAGATAGATTTTTTTTTTTTTACTGTTATCATCAATATCGCTGTTGTTACAACTTCATAACTGTTACAGTTATTATATTTACTACAATTATTAATATGATCAGTATACTTTACAATATTTCTGACATTCTAACCCACCGGTTATCCAGCCTCCTATAGCCTCACTATCATTACTATATGGCTACAATCAAGATCATTATTAAAACTATTAATATACACATCATGATTATCAATATACCTATTAGATTCCATTCTTCCCATAATGTGTACCCTCATTCTCTCTGTCTTTGTTCTTCCTGTCCCCCCCCCCCCCCCCCCCCCCCCCCCCCCTCCTCCTCCCCCCTTTTCGTCCTCCCTTGTCTTAGTGTTAGTATTAGTATTAGTATTATCATTACTGCTATTGATATTATATTTCTTCTTCTTTTTCCGATTCTTCTTCTGAACATAGTTTTATTACTAGTCCTATTATTACCATTAGCGTTACAATTGTTGTTAGCACTTTTATCTTACCTTGGGTTTCCC
>JADBJO010003292.1:67500-72500 GCA_016801955.1 Conus betulinus
TCCCGTGCAGTGAGTGAGCACACACTGCACGTGGCCGCTCGAGCGCGCTTGCTTGTGTTTGTGTTTGTAAGTGTTGTGTGTGTGTGTGTGTGTGTGTGTGTTGTGTGTGTGTGTGTGTGTGTGTGCGCGCGCGCGCGCGCGCGTGCGCGTGTTATGTGTGTGTGTGCTGTGTGTGTATGCGCGTGCTTGTGTGTGTGTGTGTGTGTGTGTGTGTGTGTGTGTGTGTGTGTGTGTGTGTGTGTGTGTGTGTGTTGTACGTGTGTGTGTGTGTGTGTGTGTGCCCTGTCTGTGTGTATGTATGTGTGCCTGCCTCTGTGTGTGTGTGTGTGTGTGTGTGTGTGTGTGTGTGTGTGTGTGTGTGTGTGTGTGTGTGTGTGTGTGTGTGTGTGCTCTGTGTGTGTATGTGTGCGTGTGTGTGTGTGTGTGTGTGTGTGTGTGTGTGTGTGTGTGTGTGTGTGTGTGTGTGTGCCCACCTCTGTGTGTGTGTGCGCGCGCGCGCGCGCGCGTGCACACGTATGTGTGTGTGTGTGTGTGTGTGTGTGTGTGTGTGTGTGTGTGTGTCCGGTCCCACAGAGTGCAGACGGCTGGCTGAATGATGTCACTGTGCCTGGCTTCAGCCAGATCCTGCCTGCCACGTCACCTCGTCGAGAGCTTCACCCACTGCCCTGGGCCATGTCAGGGATGACACCACATTGCCGGAACAACGGTCATAGACACGGGAAATCCCCCGTACATTTGTACAAGCAAACGTAAATTTTGAAATGTAATGTGATTATCTAAAGTCGAAATTTCAAAACACTGTAAAAATCAAAGTAGTTTTTTTTTCTTCAGAAAACGTACTTCTCAGAGGAACTTAATCAATGTTTGAAGATTGTGCCTTGAACGATTTATTTATGACCGTGCTTGCGTTATGATGATGATGATGATGATGATGATGATGATGATGATGATGAATACCTATATAGCGCCTATCCTTGGCTAGAAACCAAGCTCGTAGCGCTTTACAATCCACACTCGTTTACTCAACGGGCTGCCTACCTGGGTAGTGCCGACTGAAGAGCTGCAGCTGGCGCTTCATTCAGTCGTTCCCGTGTGTCGTCCAGTCAGTAGCGTTCAATATTGTTCACTCCGTTTCCTTACTTCCTTCATTCTTTCCATTTCTCACGCAGGGTGCATGCTATGTGTAACGTATCATCCATTACCAACGACTAAACTGGCCTTCTCTTCCGAAAGTTGTTAATGGAAATTGTACGTGTGTGCAAGATGTTATGCGTGCGTTCACACACGGAACCTCGGTTTATAGTCTCATTCGAAGCACTGTATGGGAAATAGAGTCCGAACCAATGTTAACTCCGAGAGGGAAAATCCCCCTGTACTGAAACGGCCCGGCGGAGATTCGAACCAGCAACTCCAGGATCACCAAGATTACTACGAGTCCGGCGCTCTACCACTGAGCTATAATTCCGGCCCCTGTGTCGTGTCAGTTCGTGTACAGACCACCAATCGCCTCGAGCCCATCGTGTAAATTGGCATGTATGAAGTTAACGACACTCATGAACGAAGTGCGGCGCCTGTGGGTGTGTGACACACGGTATTGCCACTCCCCATGGTCAATCCGTTCGTCTCTCAAGCTCTTTTAGCGCGTTTCCATGCTTCAGCTGGATCCCACAACCTCCCTGACTTTTAGGTTGTTGCTTTGTGGGGTCTCCTCGATCCCCCCACCCCACCCCCCACCCCTACCCCGACTTGACCCCACTTCTATTCCCTTTCGTCTCCATCACACCCATCCTCCTCACCCACCTCCCGACCCCGTCCACCTCTATCTTCTCCCTACACAGTGAAGATCAGTAGTGTATCTGTGGAAGGTTAATGGCAAAGGCACAGTGAATATCAGTCAGTGTATCTGTGGAAGGTTAATGGCAAAGACACATTGAACACCAGTCAGTATCTGTGGAAGGTTAATGGCAAAGACGCAGTGAAGATCAGTAGTGTATCTGTGGAAGGTTAATGGCAAAGACGCAGTGAAGATCAGTCAGTGTATCTGTGGAAGTTAATGGCAAAGACGCAGTGAAGATCAGTAGTGTATCTGTGGAAGGTTAAAATGGCAAAGGCACAGTGAAACACCAGTCAGTATCTGTGGAAGGTTAATGGCAAAGACACAGTGAAGATCAGTCAGTGTATCTGTGGAAGGTTAATGGCAAAGACACAGTGAAGATCAGTAGTGTATCTGTGGAAGGTTAATGGCAAAGACACAGTGAAGACCGTTAGTGTATCTGTGGAAGGTTAATGGCAAAGACAATTGAATGCCAATCAGTGTACCTGTGGAAGGTTAATGGCAAAGACACATTGAATACCAGTTAGTGTACCTGTGGAAGGTTAATGGCAAAGACACATTGAATACCAGTCAGTGTACCTGTGGAAGGTTAATGGCAAAGACACATTGAACACCAGTCAGTGTACCTGTGGAAGGTTAATGGCAAAGACACAGTGAATACCAGTCAGTGTACCTGTGGAAGGTTAATGGCAATAGCACAGTGAAGACTGGTCAGTCAGTTGGTCAGATCTAGGTGCCCAGACACCACAGACGGGGCTGAGAAGCGGGAGGGGGGGGGGGGGGGGGGGGGGGGGGGGGGGGGCGGTCTCACATCACTGGAGAGTGGCGGTACCCGAGTAACGCTGCACTGACAAACCTGCAACAGGTTCAGATGGCGCGCGTAGCGGCGGACGAAGACTCTCTCTCTCTCTCTGACTCCGCGTGCGTGCGCGCACGCGTGTGTGCGCGCGCGTGTGTGTGCCTGTGTGTGTCTGTGCGAGTGTGTGTGTGTGTGTGTGTGTGTGTGTGTGTGTGTGTGTGTGTGTGTGTGTGTGTGAGAGAGAGAGAGAGAGAGAGAGAGAGAGAGAGGTGCGGTGTGTGTGTGTTTGTGTGTGTGTGTGTGTGTGTGTGTGTGTGTGTGTGTGTGTGTGTGTGTGTGTGTGTGTGTGTGTGAACAAGAACAAGAACAAGAACATATTTTATTGCCATATGAAAACCAGAGGTTTTGTGGGGCACCAGATGATCAAGTTCAGACATTCAACGAAACTAAACTAATCCCAGCGTTGTCACATCTTGCAACATAACATCAGTAGCAGAAAGAAAAAGCACAGTGTGTATCAGAGTCTGATCAAATTTTCTGTCTCCGAAGAGAAAAACACAACAGGATATACTGGGCAAGTACAGGTTGGAAGCAGTCCAATAACATGAGCTCCGAGGGTTTTTGTCATGTTAGTCTGTGGTGGAAAATCAGTTTTTGTGATCCTTGTCATCAGGTCATAACGTTGTTGGTCAAATAATTTGCAGTCATCGAGAAAATGTAGTTCGTCCTCAACGACGTGGCATGTTGTGCATAATCTGTTTTGTCTGTCAGTGTTGGTATACGGGCCCCTCTCAATTTGGAGTTCATGGGCACTTATTCGTAATCAGTTAGTGCTCGTCTGCAATCTGTGTCAGTGTGCTTTCGTTCTTTAGTTTCTTCCAGAAACGTTTCCAGCTTCGCATTGATTAGAAACTTCAGGCGAGTCACACTAAATGTACCCTGATTTTCCCAGAGACATGCTGTAATCCTATCGTTGATAAGGTTTGTCGTATAAACTTCGTCCATTTGCTTTCTTCGGTGCCCTGAGAGATCATTGACTGATAAATCTGTTGTTGATAAGAGTCTTGGTCTGACTCTAATATGTGTATCCAGAATGCGATAGTCTGGATTATCACTTTAAAAGTAATCGGGAATCTCCCCAGTTCGCCTAAAACCGGTAATGTCATTGCTTTTCTATGAAACTCTTAATAATTGCCTGCAGAATTTAATGTGTGCAGTTTCAAGTGGGAATTTGTTTGCAAGACAGGTTTTGAGCAAATGCTGCATTTTCTTTTCTTGACATATTTCATCTTTGTATTGGTAAGAGGATGGGAACCACACCTCCGACCCATATGTGAAGATGGGAGAGACTAACGAGTCAAATAGGGTTGTAACTGTTCTCATATTTACATTTTGACCATAAAACGTTCTCTTCAAGATGTGCGGCTTTATTCCCCTGTCTTGCTAAGTGTTCTTGGGCTTCTGTAAAATGTCCGTTTTTATGGAAAATGACTCCAAGATATTTATATTGATCTACTGTTTCAATTATGTTTTCACCGCAATGGAAGAATAGTGGTGCCTTTGGATCTGATTCGGTGAATACAACGACCTTTGTTTTCTCTGTGTTGATTTTCATTCCCCAGTCTAAACAGTAGTTGTGTAACTGGTTTAATTTATGCTGAAGTCCCTGTTTTGAAGTCGAGAGGATAGCTAAATCATCTGCATACAAAAGACATAGAATTTCGACTTGTTTTAGATCGGAAATTCTTGGGGAATCATGGTCTCTGAGATATCCGACAATGTCATTTATGAATATGTTAAATAAGGTTGGGCTAAGGGTATTACCTTGGAGAACACCTTTTTGTATTAATATTTCCTTAGTGAAACCAGATTTGGCTTCTTGTACAAACCGTAGCCCCGTTGTACATGTCCTGTATGATTTGGTAGCATTTACCAGTTATTCCCACTTGCATCATTTTTCATCAGTAGGCCTTCGTGCCATATATTATCAAATGCTTTGCTGAAGTCAACAAAACAGCAGTAAAGCTTTTAGTTCTGTCTTTCAGTACCTTATCAACTAGTTTTGACAATATGAATATTTAATCAGTGGTCCGTGATCCCTTTCTGAACCCTGCTTGCTCTTTTGCCAAGAGGTGGTTTGCCTCAAGATAATTCATTATCCTTTCATTTATTATGTTGCAAAACACTTTTCCAAGCGAACTATTCAAAGTTATGTCTCTGTAATTGTTGGGGTTGGACTAGCCGCCTGACATATAGACTGGGACTGTGATTCCTGTTTTCCAGAGGTCCGGGTATTTTTCTGATTTTAAGATGAAGTTAAACGCGTCTTTCAGAAGAGGAGCGATTTCAGGTAACATTGCTTTAAGC
>JADBJO010003292.1:77500-80000 GCA_016801955.1 Conus betulinus
CGGTCAGTTTAGCAGGGTAGAGGTGTTTACAGACGGTCAGATTAGCAGGGTAGAGTGTTTACAGACGGTCAGTTTTTAGCAGGTAGAGTTGTTTACAGACGGTCAGTTTTAGCAGGGTAGAGTTGTTTACAGACGGTCAGTTTAGCAGGGTAGAGGTTTACAGACGGAGGCAGGGTTGAGGCGTTTACTGGCAGTCAGGCAGGTGCAGGAGGATAGAGGTGTTTAGAGACAGTGAGTGCCATAGGGTGGAGGTTTTTACAGACAGTCTGTGCCACAGACAATCAGTGCCACAGGGTAGAGGTGTTGAGAGACAGTCATATTAGCAGGGTAGAGGTGGTTTAGAGACAGTCTGTGCCACAGGGTAGCGGTGTTTAAAAGTCAGGCAGCGCCACAGGGTGTTCACTGGCAGTCAGTGCAGGAGGTAGAGGTGTTTAGAGACACTGAGTGCCATAGGGTGGAGGTGTTTACAGACAGTCAGTGCCACAGGGTAGAGGTGTTTACAGACAGTCAGTCCCACAAGATAGAGCTGTTTACAGACAGTCAGTGCCACAGTGTACAGGTGTTCACAGGCAGTCAGTGCCACAGGGTAGAGGTCTTTACAGACAGTTAGTGCAGCAGTAAGATAGAGGTGTTTACAGACAGTCAGTGCCACAGGGTAGGGGTGTTTACAGACAGTCAGTGCCACAGGATAGAGATGTTTACAGACAGTCAGTGCCATAGGGTAGAGGTGTTTACAGATAATCAGTGCCACAGGGTAGAGGTGTTAGAGGCAGTGCCACACGGTAGAGGTGTTTACAGACAGTCAGCGCCATAGGGTAGAGGTGTTTACAGACAGTCAGCGCCATAGGGTAGAGGTGTTTACAGTCAGTGCCACAGGGATAGATGTGTTTACAGACAATGCCACAGGTCAGATGTGTTTACAAGACAGTCAGTGCCACAGGGTACAGGTGTTTACAGATAGTCAGTGCAGCAGGGTAGAGGTGTTTACAGACAGTCAGTGCCATGGGTAGAGGTGTTTACAGACAGTCAGTGCCATAGGGTTGATGTGTTTACAGGCAGTCAGTGCCACAGGGTAGAGGTGTTTACAGACAGTCAGTGCCATAGGGTTGAGGTGTTTACAGACAGTGCCACAGGGTAGAGGTGTTTACAGACAGTCAGTGCCACAGGGTAGAGGTGTTTACAGACAGTCAGTGCCATAGGGTTGAGGTGTTTACAGGCAGTCAGTGCCACAAGGTAGAGGTGTATACAGACAGTGCAACAGATAGTGGTGTTTACAGACAGTCAGTGGCACAGGGTAGAGGGGTTTTACAGACAGTCAGAGCCATAGGGTAAAGGTGTTACAGACAGTGCCACCCCTTCCACACCCTAACCTCACCCCAACTGTTTTAGTGCCAACCCCTTCCACAACCCTAAACCTCACCCACCCCGACTGTTTTAGTGCCCCCCCTTCCACAACCCTAACCTCACCCCAACTAAGGTTTTTACACACCCCTTCCACAACCCTAACCTCCACCCCCCCGACTGTTTTAGTGCCCACCCCTTCCACAACCCTAACCTCACCCCAACTGTTTTAGTGCACACCCCTTCCACAACCCTAACCTCACCCCAACTGTTTTAGTGCCCACCCCTTCCACAACCCTAACCTCACCCCGGACAGTTTTAGCGCCCACCCCTTCCACAACCCTAACCTTACCCCGAATGTCTTAGCGCCCACCCCTTCCAGAACCCTAACCTCACCCCCCGACTGTCCTAGAGCCCACCCCTTCCACAACCCTAACCTCACCCCGACTGTCCTAGAGCCCCCACCCCTTCCACAACCCTAACCTCACCCCGACTGTCTTAGCGCGCCCACCCCTTCCACAACCCTAACCTCACCCCGACTGTCTTAGTGCCCACCCCCTTCCACCACCCTAACCTCATCCCGACTGTCTTAGCGCCCACCCCTTCCACAACCCTAACCTCACCCGACTGTCTTAGCGCCCACCCCTTTCCACAACCCTAACCTCTCCCCGACTGGCTTAGAGCCCACCCCTTCTACAACCCTAACCTCATCCCGACTGTCTTAGTGCCCACCCTTTCCACAAACCTAACCTCACCCAGACTGTCTAGCGACGCCCTCCACAACCCCTCTCTAGTCTGACGCCCTCTCTCTCTATATCAATACAGCGTCCAGCCTTTGCAGATAACAGCCTCATACCCGTTTTTTCGTAGCGCAATTTATTGACGTTTTGATGATTGTTCATGGCCAGGGTCTGACCAGGAAGGGTCCAAAGATGGCCCGAATGGCCGTGAAGGCTTGGGTTTTCCCTGTCTCCTGTGCTTCAGCCTCTGTCTCCGCCCAACGACCGCAGACAAATGTAAGTCACTGTTCACACGAGAGAGAGAGAGAGAGAGAGAGAGAGAGAGAGAGAGAGAGAGAGAGAGAGAGAGAGAGAGAGAGAGACAGACAGACAGACAGATAGATAGATAGATAGATAGAGATAGATAGATAGATAGACAG
>JADBJO010003292.1:82500-115000 GCA_016801955.1 Conus betulinus
AACGATACTGACTGCCTCCATGCTGTGAACATGACCCTTTGGTCCAGGGGACTGACGAAGCTAACTGGCAGTGCGAGTTATCACGTGGCTTGTGAAACGTATTGTCTGCCCATACATTTCTTGAGTTTGAAGAAAAACGTCTCCAACCAATTGTGAAACTAGTTCCTTTAACTTAGGGATCTTGAAACCAGTTGAACAGACACCCGGGACCTGTCAGACCTCATGTCAGTCAGTGTTGAACAGACACCTGTCTGATCTCATACTTCAATTAGTGTCAAAGAGACATTTGTCTGATCTCACGCTTCAATCAGAATTAAACAGACATCTGTCTGATCTCACGGTTCAATCAGTGTTGAACAGACACCTGTCTGATCTCATACTTCAATCAGTGTTAAACAAACACCTGTCTGACCTCATGCTTCAATCATTGTTAAACAAACACCTGTCTGACCTCATGGTTCAATCAGTGTTAAACAGACACCTGTATGACCTCATGGTTCAATCAGTGTTGAACAGACTCCTGTCTGACCTAATGGTTCAATCAGTGTTAAACAGACACCTGTCTGACCTCATGGTTCAATCAGTGTTAAACAGACATCTTAGGCTTGCCTGACGTCATAGTTCAATCAGTGTGAAACGGACACCTGTCTGACGTCATGGTTCAATCAGTGTGAAACGGACACCTGTCTGATGTCATGGTTCAATCAATGTTAAACAGACAGCTTAGGCTTGTCTGACGTCATGGTTCAATCAGTGTGAAACGGACACCTGTCTGACCCTATGGTTTAATCAGTGTTAGACATCTATCTGACCTCATGGTTCAATCAGTGTTAGACACCTGTCTGACCTCATGCTTCAATCAGTGTTAGACACCTGTCTGACCTCATGCTTCAATCAGTGTTAGACATCTGTCTGACCTCATGCTTCAATCAGGGTTAGACACCTATCTGACCTCATGCTTCAATTAGTGTTGAACAGATACCTATCTGACCTCATGCTTCAATCAGTGTTAAATAGACACCTATCTGACCTCATGGTTCAATCAGTGTTAAACGGACACCTGTCTGATCTCATGGTTCAATCAGTGTCAAACAGACACTTGTTTGACCTCATGGTTCAATCAGTGTAAACAGACACTGTCTGACCCCATGGTTCAATCAGTGTTAAACAGACAGCTGTCTGACCTCACGGTTTAATCAGTGTTGAACAGACACCTGTCTGGCCTCATGGTTCAATCAGTGTTGAACAGACAGTGTCTGACCTCATACGGTTGTATCAAAAGACTCGTATATAACTGCCTGCCATGCTCCAGTGGTCATCATTGTGGGCTTGTGTCATAAGAGGTCCATTTCCAGCAGGGGCTCTGACGTGTAGTGCTTTTTTTTTGTCTCTGAATAGCAAATACCCATGTCGAGTGTGCTGTGAGGTCAACTTAGCAGACTTGAAACACAGGCTTTATTTTCATCCATTAAACTGATGTGTCTTTAAGAGTGCTGCTCAAATTTCATGACCAGCACTGCCAATATTTTCGCCTGTCGGACCTATTTGACGTTAGAAATTATTCAAAAGGAAGCATCGAGTAGGCTACAGCCTAGGCTATCACGTAGGAAACATTGAGGAGGCTACAGCTCGGGCTGTCACGTAGGAAGCATTGAGGAGGCTACAGCCTAGGCTGTCACGTAGGAAGCATTGAGGAGGCTACAGCCTAGGCTGTCACGTAGGAAGCATTGAGGAGGCTACAGCATAGGCTGTCACGTAGGAAGCATTGACTAGCCTGCATCCTGGACTATCACGTAGGAGGCTACAGCCAGGGGCTATCACGTAGGAAGCATTGAGAAGGCTGCAGCCTTTTCTGTCACGTAGGAAGCATTGAGGAGGCTACAGCCTTTTCTGTCACGTAGAAAGCATTGAGGAGGCTACAGCTCGGGCTGTCACGTAGGAAACATTGAGGAGGCTACAGCCTGGGGAATCACGTAGGAAGTATTGAGGAGGCTACACATAGCCTGGGCTGTCACGTAGGAAATATTGAGGAGGCTACAGCTCGGGCTGTCACGTAGGAAGCATTGAGGAGGCTACAGTCTGAGCTATTACGTAGGAAGCATTTAGTAGGCTATAACCTGGGCTATCACGTAGGAAGCATTGAGGGGGCCACAGCCTGAGGAATCATGTAGGAAGTATTGAGGAGGCTACAGCGTAGGCTATCACGTTGGCATCATTGAGGAGGCTACAGCCTGGACTATCACGTAGGACTACAGCCTAGGCTGTGACGTAGGCTCTGATAAGAACGAAACTCCACCGCATCATGTATCATCATTTTCTCATTGATCATTATGAAAGTGTCTGTCCTTCATGTCCCGTTCTCGTTGTGACAATAGCCTTTATACCCTGTCCACGTCCATTCTCAGGGCGTTTTCATGTCAAAGGGGTCAGTATCAGCAAGGTCGTGGGGACCTTCACTGAGTGCACGTGGCATCACGTCCATCTATTGACGGTCCCCCTGACCTTGTTGAAACGTGACAGAGCCGTGGCCTTCTCCAGATTGATCTTCGTTGATTGCAGACCCTGCCATACTGAAGAAGTTCTACATCTCAAAACAACGACGGAAGCGCGACAGTTACAATGAATGGAGGTGACACTGCCCAGTTCAAGTGCCACGGGGACTGGGGGAATCCCTCGAACACAATCCTGCTCCGTGGACCACAGAACAACATCCTGGACAGCAGGTCTTAAAACCGTCCTCACCCTCGCCCTGGGTCATCACAAAGGCAAGCCTGTCCTGTAGTGACAGTGGCCAGTACCGCTGTGAGGTGAACGGAACTGATCAGTACAGGGCTGTTACACTACTCGTCAGATGTGAGTACTGGCTGTATGTCTGCTGTATCTCTGTCTTCCTGGAAAGAAAAATGATAACACAACTTCAACCCCCCCCCCCCCCCTCTTCCTAAGCCTGCATTCCCCATCTTTCACTCCTAATCCTCGTCTTGTCTTTGTGACTAAACAGAACAATTAAAGCAGCAAACATACAAACCAAGCGACAATTTTCTGTCTTTACCAGCGGCTTCGCTGCCCTCCTTCCCCAGTGAGGGGAAAAAAAAAAAAAAAAAACGGCTGCAAGGCGTTTGATTCCACTCCTCCACTAACTATCATCGTGCGGCGAAGGAAGGTGTTTGAATCCTTTACCTATGATCAGGTCCGGACTTCTCTAACCACTCGGCCACAGTTACGTCTACCGAAAAGGTTAGAACTGATATATGAATAAATAAAAAGTTGAGCAAGGAAATGTTAGACAGGACGGGTGGAGGTTCGTTTGTAGCCCATCATTATTTATCATCAACATCTACCTCAGGCGACACGGCCCTCGGGCATGGGCGTTGGAAAAAGAGTGTGGGTAGATCTTACTCCATAGACACCACCAGAACGACAACACTTTAAGACCGACAACGAAAACGTCACTTTTCATGGCGGACTCGCGTGGAGTTAGAACTCTCAAGGTTTCAGGGGTCGCGGTGTGAGAAAACCCGGAAACCATGGCTTCCGGAAGTAGCCAGCTAAATCTGGAACAGGATACTGGAACACACACACACACACACACACACACACACACACACACACACACACACACACACACACACGACATTGCAAAACAGGGTGAACACATTTCCAACCTGAAGGCCACTAGGCCGAGTGCTGACCTTCACCCCAGATCCAACAGAACCAGGATACGCCTATGACCCCCAACGCACAACATGTTTAAAGGATCCGCGTTGTAACCCCAGCCCATGACAAAGTTTAGAGGGTTTTCCCTGTGACCTTAACCCGCACCAATGTTTAATGATCTGCCCTTGAGATGACCCCAACCCGCGCCAATGTTTAAGGATCCGCTTTCTAACCCCAACTCGCGCCAATGTTTAATCATCTGCCCTGTAACCCCAACCCGCGCCAATGCTTAAGGATCCGCCCTGTGACCTCAACCCGCGCCAATGTTTAAGGATCCGCCCTGTAACCGCAACTCGCCTTAATGTTTAGGGATCCGCCTTCTAACATCAGCCAGACCACTGTATCCACCCTGTGACCCCAACCTACACCAGTGTTTTATAACATCCGCCCTGTGACCCCAACCTACACCAGTGTTTATAGAACCCGTCCTGTAACCTGAACTTGTATCAGTGTTTATAGGATCTGCCCTGTGACCCCAACCTCCACCAGTGTTTATAGAATCCGTCCTGTAACCCGAACTTGTATCAGTGTTTATAGGATCTGCACTGTGACCCCAACGTCGACCAGTGTTTATGGAATCCGTCCTGTGACCCCAACTTGTGTCAGTGTTTATAGGATCTGCCCTGTGACCCCAACCTCCACCAGTGTTTATAGAATCCGTCCTGTGACCCCAAACTATACCAATGTTTATAAAATCCATCCTGTGACCCCAACCTCCACCAGTGTCTATAAGATCCGGCCAGTGACCCCCAACCTACACCAGTGTATATCGAATCCGCCCTGTGACCCCAGCCTACACCAGTGTTTACTGAATCCGCCCTTTAACCCCAACCCGCGGCAATGTTCAAGGATCTCCCTCTGACCTGAACCTGAGCCAATGTTCAAGGATCCGCCTTCTAACCTTAACCAGACCACTATATGTAGGATCATCCCAGCCACCCTATTCTGCACCAGTTTTGAAGGTGTGCCCCGTAATCCTCACAATCATCAACGTTTAAATGATCCGCCCAGTGACCCCAACCTACACCAGTGTTTATAAGACCCGCTCTGTGATCCAACCCTGCACCAGGGTTTACAGGATCTGTCCTGTGGCCCCAATCTACATCAGTATTCATAGGATCCACCCTGTGACCCCAACCTAAATCAGTATTCATAGGATCCGTCCTGTGACCCCAACCTACACCAGTGTTCATAGAATCTGCCCTGTGATCCCAACATACACCAGTGTTTATAAGTTCTGCCCTGTGATCCTAACCTGCACCAGTGTTTATAGGATCCGCCTTGTGACCCCAACCTACACCAGTGTTTATAAGATCCGCCCTATGACCCAACCTACACCAGTGTTTGTAAGATCCACCCTGTGACCTCAGCCTACACCAGTGTTGATTGGATCTGTCCCTTGACCACAACCTACATCAGTGTTTATAGGATCCTACCTGTGACTCCAACTTGCACCAGTGTTTATAGGATCCGCCCTGTGACCCCAACCTACACCAGTGTTTATAAGATCCGCCTTGTGACCCCAGCTACACCAGTGTTGATTGGATCCATCCTTTGACCCCAACCTACACCAGTGTTTAGAGGATCCGCCCTGTGACCCCAAACTACACCACCATTTACAAGATCCACCCTGTGACCACAACCTGCACCAGTGTTTATAGGATCCACCTTGTGACCCCACCCGACCCCAGTGTTTATAGGATCCACCTTGTGACCCCACCCGACACCAGTGTTTATATGATCCGCCCTGTGACCCCAGCATACACCAGTGTTTATAGAATCCACCCTGTGACCCCAGCCTACACCAGTGTTTATAGAATCTGACGTGTAACCCCAGCCTATACCAGTGTTTATAGAATCTGCCCTGTGACCCAGCCTACACCAGTGTGTTATAGGATCCGACCTGTGACCCCAACCTACACCATGTTTTTAGGATCCGTCCTGTGACCCTAACCTACACCACTGCTTATATGATCCACCCTGTGACCTTAACATACACCAGTTTTATAGGATCTGACCTGTGACCCCAACCTACACCAGTTTTTTTATAGCATCCGCTCTGCGACCCCAGCATACACCTGTGTTTATAGAATACGCCCTGTGACCCCAACCTGCACCAGTCTTAATAGGATCCGCCATGTGACCCCAACCTACACCAGTGTTTACAGGATCCACCCTGTGACCCCCCAACCTACACCAGTGTTTATAGAATCCGCCCTGTGATCCCAACATACACCAGTATTTATAGGATCCGCCCTATGACCCCAATCTGCATTATAGGATCCGCCCTGTGACACTAACATACACAAGTGTTTATAGGATATGCCTTTGACCCCAATCTACACCACTGCTTTATAGAATCCGCCCTGTGACTGCAACCTACACCAGTGTTTATATATTCCGCCTTGTGATACCAACGCGTACTAGAGTTTTATAGGATCCGCCCTATAATTCCAATTCGCACTAGTGTTTATAGGATCCGCCCTGTGACCCCAACCTACACCAGTGTTTATAGAATCCGTCCTTTGACCCCAATCAGCACCAGTGTTTACTGGATCCGCCCTATGACCCCAGCCTAAACCAGTGTTTATAGAATCTTCCCTGTGACCCCAACATACACCAGTGTTTATAGAATGCCCTGTGACCCCAGCCTGCACCAGTGTTTATAGGAGCCACCCTGTGACCCCAACCTACACCAGTGTTTATAAGATCCGCTCTGTGACCCCAACATACACCTGTGTTCTTAGGATCCGCCCTGTGACCCCAACCAGCAACAGTGTTTATTGGATCTGCCTGCGATCATAACCTGTACAGTTTTTAAGGGATCCACGTTGTGACTGAAACGCACACACAGTGTTTATAGAATCCGCCCTTTGACCCCAACATACACCAGTGCTTACAGAATCCGCCCTGTGACCCCAGCCTTATACACACACACACACACACACACACACACACATATATATATATATATATATATATATATATATATATATATATATATATATATATATATATATATATATATATGATCCATCTTGTGACCCCAACCTACACCAGTCTTTATAGGATCTGCTGTGTGACCCCAACCTACGCCAATGTTTATCAATTCTGCTCTGTGACCCTAACCTGCACCAGTGTTTATAGGATCCGCCCTGTGACCCCAACCTACACCAGTGTTTGTAAGATCCATCCTGTGACCCCATCCTATGCCAGCCTTTATGGAATCCTCCCTGTGACCCCAACGCTCAGCAATTTTCATAGGATCCACCCCGTGACCCCCCATCTGTACCAGTTTTTTTTTTTTTAAATCCGCCTTGTGATATCAACTTGCACCATTTTTTTTTTTTTTTTTTTAGAATCCACCCAGTGACTACAATTCGCACCACTGTTTATTGGATTTGCCCTGTGATCCCAACCTAAACCAGTATTTAAAGGATTCACATGTGACCCTAACATACACCAGTGTTTACAGGATCCGTCCTGTGACCCCAACCTGCACTAAAGTATATAGGATCCGCCCTGTGACCCCAACCTACACCAGTGTGTATAAGATCCGCCTTGTGACACCAACCTGCACCAGTGTTTACAGGATCCACCCTGTGACCCAAACATACACCTGTGTTTATAGGATCCACCCTGTGACCCCAACCTACACCAGTGTTTATAAGATCCACCCTGTGACCCCGACCTACACCACCATTTATAGGATCCGCCCTGTGGCCCCAACCTACACCAGTGTTTATATGACCTGCCCTGTGAACCTGACCTACACCAGTGTGTATAGGATCCGCCCTGTGAACCTGACCTGAATCAGTGTTTTTAGGATCCACCCTGTGAGCCTAACCTGCACCAGTGTGTTATAGGATCCGCCTTGTGACCCCAATCTACACAAGTGTGTATAGGATCCGCCCTGTGAACCTGACCTGAATCAGTGTTTTTAGGATCCACCCTGTGAGCCCAACCTGCACCAGTGTTTATAGAATCCCGGCCTGTGACCTCAACATAAACCAGTGTTTAAAGGATCTGCCGTGTGATCCAATCCTACACTAGTGTTTATAAAATCCGCCTGCGATCTAAAACCGCACCAATGTTTTAAGGATCCAACCTATGACCTCAACCTGCTCCAAAATGTAAAGGATCCGCCCTGTGACTCCAACCTGCACCAAAGCCAAAAAAAAATCCTTCCATGATTCCAACCCACACCAATGTTTAAATGATCATCAGCCCTTTGACTCCAGTTCACACCAATGTTTAAATGATCACAACCCACGCCTATCTTTAAGGGATCCCCCTGGGAGTTCAGTAAGTGCCAGAGTGTAAAGGATGCGCTCTGTGAGTGCAATCTGCCCCAATGTTCAAAGTATCCGCTCTGAGTCCAACCCTCATCAATGCTTAGAGGATCCACCTCATGATTCTAATCTGAACAATATTTGAAAATCCGCATTGTGACTTCAACCAGCACCTATCGTTAAAAGATCCGCCTCGTGAACCCCAACTTCATCAGTGTTTAAAGGATCCACTGGTGACCCCAATCTGCACCAATGATTAAGGATCCGCCCTGTGACGCCAATCTACGCCAATGTTTAAAGAACGAATCCGCCCTTTGACTCCAATCTGCACCAATGGTTAAAGGATCCGCCCTGTGACTCCAATCTGCACCAATGTTTAAAGGATCCACCCTTTGACTCCTATCTGCACCAATGTTTAAAAAGGATCCACCCATGACTCCAATCTGCACCAATGTTTAAAGGATCCCCCCCGGTGACTCCAATCTGCTCTAATGTTTAAAGGATCCACCCTGTGACTCCAGTCTGCACCAATGTCTAAAGGATCCGCCCTATGACTTCAATCTGCACCAATGTTTAAGGATCTACCCCGTGATTCCAATCTGCACCAATGTTTAAAGGATCTGCCCTGTGACTTCAATACGCACCAATGTTTAAATGATCAACCTTTGACACCAATTCACACCAACGTTTAAATGATGACAACCCACGTCTATCTTCAAGGGATCCCCCTGGGAGTTCAGTGAGTGCAAGAGTGTAAAGGATGCGCTATGTGAGTGCAATCTGCCCCAATGTTTAAAGAATCCGCCCTGTGACTCAAATCTGCACCAATGTTTAATGGATCCACCCTTTGACTGCACCAATGTTTAAAGGATCCACCCTATGACTCCAATTTGCTTCAATAATTAAAGGATCCACCCTGTGACTCCAATCTGTACCAATGTTTCAAGGATCCGCCTTTGACCCCCAACCTGCCCCCATCCTTAAAGGATCCGCCCTTTGACTCCTATCTACACCAGTGATTAAAGGATCCGCCCCGTGCCTCCAATCTGCACCAATCTTTGAAGGATCCGCCCTTTGACTCCAATCCGCACCAATGATAAAATGATCCGCCCTGTGACTCCAATCTGCACCAATGATAAAAGGATCCGCCCTGTGACTCCAATCTGCACCAATGATAAAAGGATCCACCCTGTGACTCCAATCAGCACCAATGATAAAATGATCTGCCCTGTGACTCCAATCTGCACCAATGATAAAATGATCTGCCCTGTGACTCCAATCTACACCAATGATAAAAGGATCCGCCCTGTGGCTCCAATCTGCACCAATGATTACAGGAACCACCCTTTGATTCCAATCTACACCAATGATTAAAGGATCCGCACTGTGACTCCAATCTGCACCAATGATAAAAGGATCCGCCCTGTGACTCCAATCTGCACCAATGATTACAGGAACCACCCTTTTGATTCCAATCTACACCAATGATTAAAGGATCCGCACTGTGACTCCAATCTGCACCAATGATAAAAGGATCCGCCCTGTGACTCCAATCTACACCAATAATAAAAGGATCCGCCCTGTGACTCCAATCTGCACCAATGATTACAGGAACCACCCTTTGATTCCAATCTACACCAATGATTAAAGGATCCGCACTGTGACTCCAATCTGCACCAATGGTTAAAGGATCCACCCTGCGACTCCAATCTGCACCAATGATTAAAGGATCTGCCCTTTAATTCCCATCTCCACCAAAGTTTAAAGGATCCACTGGTGGTTCCAATCAGTACCAATCCTTAAAGGATCCTCCATGTGACTCTAATCTGCACCAATATTTAAAGGATCCACCATGTGGCTCCAATCTGTACCAGTGATTAAAGGATCCGCCCTGTGACTCCAATCTGCACCAATGATTAAAGGATCTACTCTGTGACTCCAATCTGCACCAATGATTAAAGAATCCGCCCTTTGATTCCATCTGCACCAATGTTTAAAGGATCCACCAGTAACTCCAATCTGCACCAATGATAAAAGAATCCGCCCTGTGACTCCAATCTGCACCAATGTTTAAAGGATCCACTGTGTGACTCCAATCTGCAGCAATTATTAAAGGATCTGCCCTTTGACTCGAATCTGCACCAATGATTAAAGGACCCGCCGTGTGACCCCAAACCCTCATCAGTGTGTAAAATATCCGCCTTGTGACCCCAAACCCGCATCAATGTGTAAAGGATTTTGACCCTTTGACACCAATTCACACCAATATTTAAATGATCACAGCCCATGCCTATCTTTAAGGGATCCCCCTGGGAGTTAAGTGAGTGCCAGAGAGTAAACGATGCGCTCTGTGAGTGCAATCTGCCCCAATGTTTAAAGAATCCGCCCTGTGACTGCACCATGCTTAAAGAATCCGCCCTGTGACTCCAATCTGCACCTATATTTAAGGGATCCGCCCTGTGACTCCAGTTTGCACTAATGATTAAAGGATCCGCCCTGTGACTCCAATCTGCACCAATGATTAAAGGATCCGCCCTGTGACTCCAATCTGCACCAATGATTAAAGGACCCACCCTGTGACTCCAATCTGCACCAATGATTAAAGGACCCACCCTGTGACTCCAATCTGCACCAATGATTAAAGGATTCGCCATTTGACATCCAACCAGCACCAATGTTTAAAGAATCCGCAGTATGACCCCCAACCGGCTCCATTGTTTAAAGGATCCGCCTGTCTAACCAATATCGAAAGGATCCACACTGTGACCCCAACTCGAACCAATATTGACAGAATTCACCCTATGACCCCAACTCGAACCAATACTGGCAGTATTCACCCTGTGACCCCAACTCGAACCTATACTGACAGGATTCGCCTTATGACCCCAACTCGAACCAATACTGACAGGATTCGCCTTATGACCCCAACTCGAACCAATACTGACAGGATTCACCCTATGACCCCAACTTGAACCAAGACTGACAGGATTCGTCCTTTGATTCCAACGCGCTGTAATGTTAAAAGATCAACTCTATGACTCTAATCTGCGACAATGCTAACGGATCGGCCATGTGACTTCAATTCACACCAATTTTTTTTAAAAGATCCGTCCTGTGACACCCATTCGCCCAATGTTTAATGTATCCATTCTGTAACCCACCAAAAAAAAAAAAAAAAAAAAAAAAAAACGCAAACGAATCACAAGAGAAAACACGATGCGTTTCGACCTCTTAAGTCTCCTTCGTTTAGAGGGTTGATCCGTGGACGCCATTGCCTCTGCCCACCCAGTGTGGTGAACGCAGCAGCTAGTACATCACCTTGCCGACAGACGGACGCCTGAATATGTCACAACAGGCGCCTGAACACGTCGCCTTCATAGAGGAAGGAATGCCATCGGTTTCTTTAAATACAGACGCAGAACACGTGATTCTCCTCCATGGGAAGCGCCTATGATACTAAAGAGATCCAACTCATGAATTAGGAGTGGGATGAGCAAGAACACATTTTAGGACCATGTGAGCAGCGAAAAAGTAAACATAACACAGTCTCGGCTTCGTTGCGGGGTTTGTTACTAGGAAGCTTATAAAGGTTGAGCTCACAGGCAAATGTTCCGTGGTACGGTAGAACCTTTAGTCACTGTGTAAAGTTTGCCTTCTGCCTTTCCACCATACGTGACGCCGTGAACGTGACCTGCTTTGGGAAATCTAACGCCCTTCGTGCTCATGACAGCACGGGTGCACGTTCACCCCGCCAGACAGCTGAGAAACTTAGAAGAGCGCTTGTCAATCAAAGTCAGGCAACAGAAAAGTCGTGCAGCAAGTACATCAAAGGGGCCCTGAAAACAGCGCAAAGTGACAGTCCAGTTCCCCCGCTCACGCGATCCCTGGCACTAAGCGGAACGTTGAAGCCGGGCTGTGTGCGTAAGGCAGATGGAGATACACCAGGCCTTCCCAAACGCTTGTCTGTCGTAGTAATCCAGTCTTTATTTATTTATTTTCTTTTTCAATATTTTTGACCATTATTAATATTCCTATCAGTAATATAATTATAATCATTGCTACATTGACCCACACATTATCTCCCTTCTGACAGCCTCGTTTTCATTCAGCGCCTACCTACTGTTGTAATATTATGTCCGAAACCAATGCTATAAATCTGTTCTTATGGTATACGCAACTGCGGGTCACGAGATACAGAGAGCTCTGTACGGTTCCCCTTGGTTACTCATGAAACCGTTGACATTGCCAGAAATCCTGTCTGGACTTCACCATCTGAATGCCACAGTATGAATGGTAGAATGCTTCACCTACCTGCGCGCTGAAGTGTTTGAAGATAAGTGATTGCTCGTTCATTTTCGTTGTCCTGATTGTTTTGTAACTTGCCTGAAGAAGACCTAAGAGGTCGAAACGCGTCGTGTTTTTTTTTTATCTTGTGATTCGTGTGTCCACGTTTTTCTTGGCGGTTTGCTAACATTGATTGAAGATTTGTTCAGATTTCCGCCTGCAGTCGTCTCACTTTGCAACTAGATCTAGCGTATCTGTCGGTCAAAACAACATGAAAGCGATTTCCGATTTGCTTTGCCCATACTACATGTTCAAGGTGACTTGGCCGTACAAAAATGATCTAGGCCTTCTAGATGGAATGTCAGTTATATTTTACTGGTTGCAGCTTTTAAGTTTGTATGTTTTTTGAGAAACGTACACAAACATCGTGTCTTAATCTTTCGTGTGTACCTTCACACTGGTGATAGGAAGATGACGATTCTGAGAGACCGACGCTTTGTTGAGATGATAGTGGGGACAGAAATCAGCAAGCTAAAATATGACGTGACATTAGAAGCCTTTTACCTAATGGTCACCTGAACAAAGCCTATTTTTAACTTTTGAAATCTTTTGTGGGAAGTGGATAAAATGCTCGCCTAGTTGGCATAAAACAGGGAAAATGCGCGACGACTTCTTCACTTGATGTTTTTGTACATCTCGTTCGTTTGAAATTTTCCGCTCGAGTTAGTGGCGCGAGAAGTTTGTCAAAACTTTGTTCATTTCTTTTCTACTCCATTCCGCAAACAGAGCTCAAAGGTGGATGTTTTGATTTTGTTTGTTTGGCAACGTTTTTTTTTTTTCTTTCTTAAGTACGAGGTTGTGGTTTGGTGATAATGTTCTTTGCTGTTGTTGTTCGTTTGTTTTTGTTTTTTTCGTTGTTTTTTTTTTTTTAAATAAACGAAGATGTAATTAGATTATATTATTCTTTCTTCTTTTGGAGTATGAGTCAGTATGCAAGTATGACAGATATGTGTATCACATGACCTAAATATCCAATACATGACTTAGATATGATGATCTCAAACTGCGTTAATTATACATAGAATGAGGTCGGTGTGTTCAGAAAAGGAATTTTATTCTGGAAAACTGCTCTCACATATACACAGACGGACAGACTGACACACTCATATGCGTATGCTCGCGCGCGCGTGCGCGCGCGCACACACACACACACACACACACACACACACACACACACACACACACACACACACACACACACACACACACACGCACGCACGCACACACACACACACGTACACACACACACACACACACACACACACACACACACACACACACACATTTATAACTAGAGATAGAGAGATGGATTACTAGGCACACACACACACACACACACACACACACACACACACACACACACACACACACACAGAGAGAGACACACACACAGACACACACACACAGACACACAGACACACAGACACAGACACACAGACACTCAAACAGAGACAAAGATCTGAACTCACCTTTCTCCCATTTCCATCTTTCTCTCTATCGATGTTTCTTTCACAGGTCGCCTGGTGTTCAAAGAGCGCGGCTCCACTAAAGCAGTGACCGTGAAGCCAGGGGAAGAGGCCAGCATCTCCTTTGAGGCCACCACCTACACCACGGACATCAGTCCTTGTCAGCTGACATCACCTGCAGGAGACCGAGTCCAGTGCAACAGCACTAAAAGGTCAGTGCCCTGAATGGATTACAATGGCTCCGCCGTCTTTGGCAACTGTCACGTCACTTTCCTGTTGTCCAGAACTAGGGAAACGGAATGAGTGCTCCTCAGAGGGATTGATGAGAATGTGTTGACATTTACTGTGACAGCTGATTGTGTTTGTTCTACTTTATTCAGCGAGCTGGTGTGTGTGTGTGTGTGTGTGTGTGTGTGTGTGTGTGTGTGTGTGTGTGTGAGAGAGAGAGAGAGAGAGAGAGAGAGAGAGAGAGAGAGAGAGAGAGAGAGAAGGCATCCAAGCGTTCGCTTTGGTTCCATCAAACCTCTTAAACCTCAAACCGTATGAACACGACAATTGTGCTGTGACGGACCAAGTTTTAATTCCCTGACACTGTGCTAACGCGGGTGTGTTGTGATGTGGTTTCCAGTCACGTCACTGTGTCGGGGTCACCACCTGATGTCGTCATCACGGTGACACTGACCGACGTCACCGAAAAGGGAAGCTGGGCATTGACAGCCTCCAACCCTACAGGCTCTGATACGGTCCGCTTTAACCTGATAGTCCCTGACCGTGAGTACGCTTCAGTCTGTGGTGCCCTCTCCACTCTCGCTGCTTCTCTTTTCACAGTTCTTCTCCTGGAGCTGTTGTGTTTCACGATTGCTCTGTGCCTTGGCTATCGCTGCTCTGTTTGTGATTGTGGTGCACATGTCAGCATTCTGTTGTGTCTCGCTCGCTTTAACCAACAACCTGTGACGTTGTCGGCGATTGTTGTGGTGTGTGTGCTTGACTCTGAAAGTTGGAGTGATTCCACAGAGGCAGATTTGTGTTTTCTGCCTTGTGGCGTGGCTCTAATCTGGAGCTGTTCTATGGAGCTGTCAGCTTCTTGCTTTTTTTTTTTTTTTCTTGTTCTGCGACTCTTTGGCTTCAGTTCCATTTTTTTTTTTTTGGGGGGGGGGGGGGGGGGGGGGGGGGGGGGGGGGGGGGGGGGTACTGTGTTCTAGTCTGTATTCTGAAGTATTCTAGGATTATTTCCTAAACTTGTTTCGGTGAGAACGGAGAAAGGACAGCTGGAAGGAGGGATGAGAGGGTGGGGTTCCATTATTCATCGTTTATCGTTTAAAATCCCGAGGTTCACCTTTTGTGAGTTGTTTTACCACCATAGGTAGCCATGCTTCGTCTTTGGGGATGACACATCAAATCAGAACATCACTTTATGGGGTACATGACATACATGCGTGTGTCTGTGTGTGTGTGTATCTGTGTGTGTGTGTGTGTGTGTGTGTGTGTGTGTGTGTGTGTGTGTGAACAAATAAGAAGTTGGTTAGGGGCGGGGGCTGGGGTGTGTGTGTGTGTGTGTGTGTGTGTGTGTGTGTGTGAGGGGGGAGCAAGTGCAGGCTAACAACACTGTACCATATCTATCTATCCATCCATCCATTGTCTGTTATCTATCTATCTATCTATCTATCTATCTATCTATCAATTCATCCATCCATCCATTTATATATCTATCCATCCATTCATCCATATATCTGTCCATCCATGCATCCATCTATTTATCTATCTATCCATCCTTCCATCCATCTGTCTGTCTATTTACCTATCTATCTGTTTATTTTTATCTATCTTTCTGTCTATCCATCCATTTGTCCATCCACCCATCGATCCATCCATCTATCTGTCTGTCTATCTATCTATCTATCTGTCTGTCTTTCTGCCTGTCTTTGTGTCTGTCTGTTTGTCTGTCTGTCTGTCCATCTGTCTGCCTCTCTCTCTCTCTCTCTGTATATATATATATATATATATATATATATATATATATATATCAAGGAGAATGGAATAGTATATAACACCCCCACCGCTTAACCCCCACCCTCCCTCACCTCCCTTTCCTTTCAGTGCATGTTCATTCATACGGTATGCCTACTGAAGTGTCATTAGGAGTATAGGGAGAGGGCTACATTCTGTCCTATTCCTTTCTCGTGCGGGGATTCGACCCTAGGCTCCTTGGATGTAGAAAACTACGCTTTATCCATCGGGCTGCCTGGCCACCGGGGGGGTAGGGGAATGCAAATATTAGAAACGCGAGCTTCCGCATGTCGGTGCGAATTGTGCATGGTTGAGTTTGTATGTTCGTGCCTTGACATTTGCCTTGTTGTCAGGCGTGCATTCTTTTCTTTCTTCGTTTTCTTTCTTTGTGTGTGTGTGTGTGTGTGTGTGTGTGTGTGTGTGTGTGTGTGTGTCTTCTTCCGTTGATTTGTGTTCTTCTTTAGCTTCGTTGAACTCTAATCAAAATACGTGAATTTGGAGAGAACGCAAGTGGATTGATTCTGATGAGCAGCCTGGTGACAGATCATTGTCAAACTCGCCATGGTCGTGATCAGTGAATTGCTCTTCACCGAAACCCCCGAAGTAAGGATTTCGGAGAGGATGGAAACAAGTCGACAGTACCGGTTGTGAAATCACCCGAGAGGTGAATTTAATTGCGTGCAATCTGGCTGAAACAAAAGCAGACATCAGCGCCTCAATCAAACGTCCTGGGAATTTCTCCGTGTATTTGTGACCGTGGAAAAACCGAAGTAAGGATTTCAGAGAGGATGGAATCAAGTCGAAAGTGCAACAAGAAAGGACATCCCCAAAGAAGTACTTTCAGGTGCACCAAGACCATCTCCACCTACCTCTCAGGTGCAACAAGACCATCCCCACCTACCTCTCAGGTGCAACAAGACCATCCCACCTGCCCTCTCAGGTGCAACAAGACCATCCCCCCCCACCTCTCAGGTGCAACAAGACCATCCCCACCCACCTTTCAGGTGCAACAAGACCATCCCCACCTACCTTTCAGGTGCAACAAGACCATCTCCCACCCACCTCTCAGGTGCACCAAGACCATCTCCACCTACCTCTTCAACGATGATTTTCCACAAGACGGTGCGCCCTCCGAGCAGACCAGGCCTCCATTCTGCAGTCCTCCAGTGACACTGCCAGAACAGTGGCAGCAACAGCAGTCCTCTCTCCGCTCCTGCCGTGGCCAGCATGGTCACTCCATCTCAGCCCTGTTCAACAGCGCTGGACACTTATGAACAACAACAGGAACAGTCGCATGCATCACACTGCCCTGCTAGATAATCTGAAGTGTGACCTGAGGGCGTGGAACCAGCTGTCCCTTGGCTATCTGCCCAGCACTTCTTCACTCTCTGCAGGACCTGCACGGCTGTTTCTGCCGGAAGGGCCGCCTGACCCGGTTTGAAAGCATGGGAACTTCAAACAACCTGCTCACTTTTCAACTGGCAAATCTCAGTCAAACAGCCATTTGGACAAGGATTTGGCTCGAGGCTTTGTTTTGTTAATACTGATCTGACGATTAAAAAGAAACAGGATCGAAAAAAGGGTGTTTTCTGCATACGGAAATTTTTTTTTAGATGAAAATGGTGATTTTTTTTTTTTTTTTGGTTTCCAACCCATTGTTAATGAATTTCACATCAATACAGACTTTGTGGCGTACAACAGTTACATTACTGCCATGAAAAAGCATTCAACAGAAGCTGGAGTAGAAAGAAAATGGTGTGAATAAGGTGAGGTTGATAAGCTGATAACTGTAATACGTTCAGTTTCAAGGGCTGCCTCACTTCATTACGATTTACTGAATCAAGACAGCCTAGAGCCAAACTTTTTGTTGCCAGAAATGGAATGAAAGATTACTGAAGGATGTTAGGTGGGCTAAGGAGTTTTAGAAAATCCCACAGACAAAAGATATTAAAGTAAGATGGTTCCAGGTTAGATCCATTATTAAAATACTGGCAACCAGTACTGTTTTGCTTAACATGGGCATTGAAAATTCAGAAAGATTTTTTTTTTTTGTACGGGAGAAAGAGAAAACATTCCACATACATTTTGGCACTGCTCTCATGTGCAAACTTTCTGGCAAGGATTTCAAAATACTGTAAATAGAAAATGCGACCCTATAAATCTACTGCTGCTGAGTAAAAATACTGTTCTACTGATTGTGACAATAATTATCGATCAAATGCATGCCAAAGTCTGTAATTACAAATGTAAATATGACAAGATTCACCATTACTTCAAGTTTTCACTGTGTATTTGAAAGCTAAATAAGAAATAGAAAAGCATGCTGCATGTCTTCAATATCGTTGGCACAGTGTGTTACACGGTGGCTCCCATATACTTCTTTATTGAATTGATGCATTCATTTTTCAAGGCTTCCTTATGATATTGCAAAGACCGGTTGCTTTGTTTTCTGATTGATTCATTCATTTGCTTTCCTCTTTCCCTCTCATTTTGTTTGATTTATTCAACGATTTTTGTTCTCGTATTTGTCCTTTGTGGTTGTTACTGTGCTTACATGTGTCTGTACATACAAAAAGAAACGTACATGGTGCTTGTTAAGCAACGATTTTTGTTCTTGTATTTGTCCTTTGTGGGTGTTACTGTGCTTACATGTGTCTGTAAAAAAAAAAAAAAGAAACGTACATGATGCTTGTTAAGGGACTGATATTATTATCATTTTATGATCATGAGTAGCAGTAGTGGTGGTGGTGGTGGTGGTAGTAGAGGTAATAACAGGGGTGTTAATCACAATAGTAGCATGGTGATGATGATGATGATGATGATGATGATGACGGTGATGATGATTATGAACATGATGATGATCATGATGTTTTTGCTTTCGTGTTGTTCTTATTTTCTTATACCTTGTGTATGCGTTTTGTATACTTTGTTTTGTAATTTGTTCGTAAGTTTCGAAAAAAAAAGTATGAATCGTTAAAAGAAAGGTTCGATTGAATGTAAACTGAAACCATTCGTCCAAGGACCAAGAATTACAAGGGCCTATGGTTTTACATTCTGACCAACAACAAAGCTCCAACATTCCATGGCCAAAAATTTCATAGGCCTATGGTTTTTTTCATTCATGCCAGTAACAAAGCTCCAACATTCCATGGCCAAAATTTCATAGGCCTATGGTTTTCTATTCATGCCAGTAACAAAGCTCCAACATTCCATGGCCAAAAATTTCATAGGCCTATGGTTTTCTATTCATGCCAGTAACAAAGCTCCAACATTCCATGGCCAAAAATTTCATAGGCCTATGGTTTTCTATTCATGCCAGTAACAAAGTTCCAACATTCCATGGCCAAAATTATATAGATCTATGGTTTTCCATTCTTGCCAATAACAAAGCTCCACATTCCATGGCCAAAGTATTACATAGGCCTGTGGTTTTCCATTCTTGTCAAACTGCAAAGTCTTCACATTCCATGGCCAAAACATTTCACAGGCGTATGGCTTTTTTAAATTTGTATCAAAAGCAAAATCTTCACATTCCTGGCCAAAAATTACCTATGCCTATGATTATAAATTTTGTCAATTGTAAAGTCCCCAACATCGTGAAGTGTGCTGCAGAACTTGCAATTAAAACATGTTCTAGTCCAGGAAAATCTTTGTAAAGCCACCTAGGTCATCTTCATCCAGAGTGTAGATAGGCTGGGTGAATAATTTGTGCTGAGGGAAAATATTCCGATGGCATAATGTTGTTTATTCAGGACATTTTGACAATGTGTAAATTAGCAAAAGGATACAGAAACACTTGTTATGTCGCTCATTAGGCAGTTTTGCAATTCAGATGCACTTATATCTATACAGTGGTTTTAAAGAATGCATCTTCAATGGCCATGATACGAGTTCAAACAAAAGCCAGAGTTAAAACAAAGCCAAGGTATGGAATCTTTCGTGGTTTTTCGGTCAGTTCACTCTGGCTGGAACTACCAGAGACTTCCTGTTGTGTGGCATAACCACCTCCCCTTCCATTTATGCACAAAAATACGACCTTAAGCCTGTGCGGTCTGTAAATAAGTCGATCTTTGCTCCTTTTAGCTGAGACGAAGTCATGAAACGCAACGAAAACCAGTAGTCGTCTCTAACACACTGGCTCTGTCACAAAACTTAGGTTACTTATGTATTTATTCATTTATCTTTTAAATTAATCTTTCTTCATTTGTTTGTTTTTCTTTCTTTCTTTCTTTATTTTTCCAATGATGTATTTATTTATCAATTATTTTGATTTTTTTTTCCCACGGTTGGTATTCTTATATTGAATATGAATGTTCTTTCCATAGCCTACATTATTCTGTAAACAAAGCGAGATCTGTTGTAAAGTTCATGTTTTCGCGACTGTCAAAGAAGGAGCTCACACAGGGAAGTGATGCATAACACTACTTCCTTGTAAAATCTAGGCAGAATAAAGCTCTGTTTATCACAGCCCCACACCGTCCATGGAGGAAGTCAGTTATCTCACTCAGTCTGTCCGTCTGTGTTTCTCTGTCTCTGTCTGTCTGATTGTATGTCCGTCCGTCCGTCCGTCCGTCCGTCCGTACTGTCTGTCTGTCTGTGCTGTCTCTCTCTGTCTGTCTCTCTCTCTCTCTCTCTCTCTCTCTGTGATCAGCAAGTCGCCATCTCTGCATCTAACTGCTTCTCAAGTACAGTCTCTTTCTCTCATTTAGGAGCCAGACAATTTGCGTTCATTTCCAATTTCTCCATTTAGGAGCCAGACAATTTGCGCTCTATTTCCAATTTCTCACATTTAGTACATTTGCGCTCTATTTCCAATTTCTCACATTTATGAGCCAGACAATTTGCGCTCTATTTCCACATTTATCACCAACATTTGCGCTCATTTCCAGTCACTTTTTTTTTTTGTTTTTTTATACTGTCACAGTACTTTTGGGCGGCGCGAGGCGCCCAATGTGCACTTCTTTTGAGAATTTACATCAAAGGAAATGAGTCAGTTGTTTCCCCCCCCCCCCCCCCCCCCCCCCCCCCCGATAAAACAGACACAGCGCTGTGTCCTAGGCTGTGGGAGCGATAGCCTCTCCCTTTCTCCCACACTAAGCTGAGGAATTCGGGTTGATTGGAGTGGACTATGAACTTTGATCACAGTAATGAATCCATCCGTAATGTATACTGCTGTGTGGCTTACGTGTTTCCGTCATCCAAGGGGACATGATCATGTCTGCAGTTTTGCCAAAAAAAGGTTACATTCCTGGAGTGTTTGACCGGCAGCCTCCACGCTCTGTTGTCTGGAGTGTTAGGGGCACGTTTTCTGGGCTTTTCGGACTCTGTTGTCTGGAGTGTCAGGGGATTGTTTTCTGGGCTTTTCGGTCTCTGTTGTCTGGAGTGTCAGGGGCTCGTTTTCTGGGCTTTTCGGTCTCTGTTGTCTGGAGTGTCAGGGGCTCGTTTTCTGGGCTTTTCGGACTCTGTTGTCTGGAGTGTCAGGAGCCCATTTCCTGGGCTTTTGGGGCTCTGTAGCCTGAATTAGGGGGCTCGTTTTCTGGGCTTTTCGGTCTCTGTTGTCTGGAGTATCGGGGGCTCGTTTTCTGGGCTTTTCGGGCTCTGTTGTCTGGCGTGTAAGGGGGCTCGTTTTCTGGGCTTTTCGGACTCCGTTGTCTGAAATGTTAGGGGCTCGTTTTCTGGGCTTTTCGGACTCTGTTACTTGGAGTGTCAGGGGCTCGTTTTCTGGGCTTTTTGAACACTGTTGTCTAGAGTGTTAGGTGCTCGTTTTCTGGGCTTTTCGGACTCTGTTGTTTGGAGTGTCAGGGGCTCGTTTTCTGGGCTTCTCGGACTCCGTTGCTTGGAGTGTTAGGTGCTCGTTTTCTGGCTTTTTGAACACTGTTGTCTGGAGTGTCAGGGGCACGTTTTCTGGGCTTTAGTCGTCTTCCATGATCTTGTCCACAATAAAAGCTCAAGTGCGAAGTGTGAGCGTCTTAGCACTAATTTGTTCCCCCTCAATAGCTGCTGTTAAAAACAGCCGGACTGTGCTGTTTAGTAGCTCTGTTTGGACTGTCAAGCAGGCAGGTTTCTTCTTCTTCTTCTTCTTCTTCTTCTTCTTCTTCTTCTGTCGATTCTTATTGGCCGCGTCAGATCATCAATCCTGTCACCACAATGAATCCCACGGTCTTGCAGCTTTGTGCCCTCTGATCAGGTTTGACGCTGTATTTTTTTTTTTCCCCACCACATTCCCGGTCTATCAGAGAAACCTACATGGAGATTAGGCTCCTGATGTAAAATGGAAATCTATCTTTTTCTGGAGTTTGGATGGAGGGATCTTTAACGGAACGCTTAACAATTGCATGATATAAATTGAGACGAAAAGTAAGATTCGGGTATCTGGAAGGGAGAATCATGAAAAATACTACATTATTCCAGTTTGATTTCTTACAGCGAATAAATACCATAGCCAGTAACGTCTTCACCTCGTAACCAATCTCCCTGTTTGTGTATCAGCACTCCAGCTGTCTCTCTCCTATTTATCCCCGGAATCGCCCACCCTCTCTCAAACGTATTACCTCACCCTCAATTTCATTTGACGCTGTAGAACATCATGGGCTGGACAGTGTTGAAGGATGTGTTCTTTTGGTCTAAGATGCAGTGCTGCACGGGTATTCATCTGTGTGGGCAGTCTTAATTCGACCGAGGAGGCTCAGCAGTCGGCAGTGGCCAGTTCTCAGTCTGAAGAGGATCGTTTGCTGGTATCCTTGAAGCTGATGGATTAGATCAACACCACTGTCTGCACCCAGCCTTCTCTTAAACTCGTTTTAGTATTGGTTGCGGGTGATTGATTTGGCCTCTCTGTAAGTCACTGGGTGTCTGAATGTTCCATACTGCTGCCTGCCTTGGACAGAGCATCAGCCTTCTCATGCCCAGTGACCCCACAGTGGGCCAAGCTGGCCGCATGACCCCAAGGGGGAACAAATAGATCGACAGCCCAACACCAGGGTCAGGCAGTCAGGAAACAGCGATCTGGCTGGTGATTTTGTCCTTAAGCTCAAAGATCTACATGATCATCAAGTCAATGTTTCTGTTACACTGCCTTAAAGATTGGTGGTTCTAGCTTCCGCTCTTTTTTTTCGCTCTGATCATTTGTGGCATTTTCACATCTGATTCTGCATTTGCTATCCCCGGGCAGACTGGCAGCCAATGGGAAATGATAGTCACTAAGTGTTTCATACACCACAACCAGATGACCATTCTGAGAGAATGACACATCCATGTGTCCTGCCCATCTGATTTATACTCGCCACTGTAGTACAGTTGTCACGTGAAAGGCTTGATGTGTGCGTATACTGTGGTACAGTTGTCACGTCAAAGGCTTGATGTGTGCGTATACTGTGGCACAGTTGTCACGTCAAAGGCTTGATGTGTGCATATACTGTAATACAGTTGTCACGTGAAAGGCTTGATGTGTGCATATACTGTAGTACAGTTGTCACGTCAAAGGCTTGATGTGTGCATATACTGTAGTACAGTTGTCACGTGAAAGGCTTGATGTGTGCATATACTGTGATACAGTTGTCACGTCAAAGGCTTGATGTGTGCATAAACTGTAGTACAGTTGTCACGTCAAAGGCTTGATGTGTGCATATACTGTAGCACAGTTGTCACGTCAAAGGCTTGATGTGTGTGCATACTGTGGTACAGTTGTCACGTCAAAGGCTTGATGTGTGCATATACTGTGGCACAGTTGTCACGTCAAAGGCTTTGATGTGTGCATATACTGTAGCACAGTTGTCACGTCAAAGGCTTGATGTGTGCATATACTGTGGTTCAGTTGTCACGTCAAAGGCTTGATGTGTGCATATACTGTAGTACAGTTGTCACGTCAAAGGCTTGATGTGTGCATTTACTGTAGTACAGTTGTCACGTCAAAGGCTTGATGTGTGCATATACTGTAGTACAGTTGTCACGTCAAAGGCTTGATGTGTGCATATACTGTAGTACAGTTGTCACGTCAAAGGCTTGATGTGTGCATATATACTGTAGTACAGTTGTCACGTCAAAGGCTTGATGTGTGATGTGTGCAAGAGAGCAGAAGGGGTGAAGCGGAAACTGTGTTCACGTCCACTAGTTGTAGTCATGTGTGCGAATCTACTGATACAGAGCCCTCCTGTGTTGGTACCATTGCCCCCCCCCCCCCCCCCACAAAGGCTTGACACACACACATATTGCTCGGCCATGTTGTCACCCATCAGACTTAACTGTCCAGGTAGAAGGCAATACTGCTTGAAAGGGGCAAGATCACGAGAATCCCGCCTCATGTTAGCATCCACTGCTGCTGAATGTCACATACTGTGGTAATGTGTCACCAAATGCTGAGTCGCCGCTATTATATACTGTAGTACTGTTGTCACGTTCCTAAGAAGGCTTCTACTACATAGAGCTCCATACTTCTGCAGCGCTGCTCAGGCCTGGTGTTGTACACGCTCCTGAAGGCGTCAGTACCTCTCTCCTCAAATGTATTCACAACAAACTCTGTGATTCTCTGCTCGTAATGTCCACCAGAGAAACTTGAAATGATGCTCTTGAAGTGGGTACAAACCACAGGATGGCTCTGAACGGAGTTCTCCATGGGAATGCTGACGCTCAGGCTGTCAAGCAAGACAGGTCCACCTCTCTGCTGCGGCTCCACACCACTCCGCGGTGTCCCTGTGTGCTGGCAGGGTTGGGAACGCAGTGCTGTCAGGCCAGCTCTTTTTCACTTGGTCGAGCTAGCACGGGTTTTAGCAGTTGTGTGAACTTCATAGGCGCCTCTTGGAAAAACCTCAACGTATGGCTAGGAATTCCTACGGTGCACCATTCACCGTAAGCGAACATTGTTTTTTTTTTAACTGATTGCGACAGGTGCAGGGAAATACACATCTCCGATGTCGAGAAGGACAAGGAGACAGTATGTCTTCCATCAGAGTGAGGGCAGGTGTCAGATTTCATTGTAAGGTTTTTCTTTTTAAACTGCCTTGTTCGTCTTTTAAATTTAGGTTAGCCAGTGTGTGCACCATCCTTCTTTGGTCTTCCAACTATAATGGAAAGAAATTGCCCTGGGACCTCTTTCCTTTCTGTGTGTATGACCTCTTTCCTTTCCGTGTGTATAACCTCTTTCCTTTCCGTGTGTGTAACCTCTTTCCTTTCAGTGTGTATGACCTCTTTCCTTTCAGTGTGTATAACCTCTTTCCTTTCAGTGAGTATAACCTCTTTCCTTTCAGTGAGTATAACCTCTTTCCTTTTAGTGTGTATAACCCCATTCCTTTCAGTGAGTATATAACCTCTTTCCTTTTAATGTGTATAACCTCATTCCTTTCAGTGAGTATAACCGCTTTCCTTTCAGTGAGTATAACCGCTTTCCTTTTAGTGTGTGTATAACCTTTTTCCTTTCTGTGTGTATAACCTCTTTCCTTTCAGTGAGTATGACCCCTTTTTCTTTCAGTTTGTCTAATTCCCCTGACACTGACAGTTTCACATTTACAAGCTAAAAAACGTACGCTGCAGACTTGGTGAGCCATGCACAAAATCAAACCAGATGAACAAGTCTGCATCTGCAGCACTGTCCAGTATTTATCTTTTTTCCGAGTCAGCTCATGCCATCTGCATCTGCATCATTACGCTGCCGGAACCGATGTCCTTACTGTTGCAGCGCTGTACCGTCTACATGGCGCTTTTAGTAAAACACTCAAACAATGAACGCGTCAGTATCTGACAGATCGCTGAATAAAAACACCACCAAAAATCGTCTTGCCTGACCTAAAAACACCACCAAAAGGGTCTTACATGACCAGAAACACCACCAAAAATGGTCTTACATGACCCCAAAAATGGTTTTAAATGACTAGAAACACCACCAAAAATGGTCTTACATGACCAAAAATGGTCTTACATGAACAAGTTAAAGCGCGCGAAATATATTTCTGTGAGATGTAATTCGTTTTACGAAATTAAAAAAACAAAACAAAAAACAAATAATATTGTTTCTGTTACCAACTCTACCGAGGTGTCGCCACGCATGTATACTTCGGAAAGCTGCAACGCAAAGTGACGGATGGCTCGCACTCGGTTGCAGGTCTTGCATCGGAGAGAACAAGGAATTGGAATGAGTGCTTGAAGCGTGGTGATTTGAGATCAGCGTTTGTCTTCCCTTGGTTGCGGGCACTATGGTCATTCTTATACCGATATATCCAGGGTGGAAATAAACAGCGTGCTCGCTCTGCTGTGTACGTGGTCTGATAACGACGGAAAATCCGCTTGAGATGAGACATAAATTCCTCGTCCAAACACTTAAAGATATACAGTAACAAAGTGCAAAGTTCCCCAACTGGGAGACGGATCCGGAGCACCAAAATCAGACCCTCACAGTGGGAAAGGTCGACTAGAGCGCAGACGGCTTTCAACAGGAGGCCATAAGTAGAGGTCGCCTTCCCTTCACCTTCCCTCTTCTCCTCTCCTCCCCCCACCCTCCTTCCCGATTCTCTCGCTTCCCTGCACCCCACTCCCCCGTCTCTCTCTCTCTCTCTCTCTCTCTGTTCTGTCTCTCTCTGTTTGTCTGTCTGTCTGTCTGTCTGTCTGCCTCTCCCCTCACTTTTCTTTACGTTGTAAGGAAATCATGCTCGTCTTGTCAGTTGTCTTCCAGCCTAGAACAACAACTGATTTGTTTTTATTTTTCCCAGCCTCCACCACCATCCCCACCTCACCAACCTCCGAAAGGACGACCTCACAGTCCTCCTCTGCAGGTAAGTCTGAGTCAAGGTCACTCCTAGTCAAGGTCACCCTAGTCAAGGTCACTCCGAGTCAAGGTCACTCTGAGTCAAGGTCACTCTGAGTCCAGGCCACAGCAGTTTGTGTGCAGCCGAACAGGAATGGCTCAGAGCTGGACAGATAGGTCACTTTTTTCTTTTTTCAAAGTTAAGATGTAGACACTTTCCAAGGACTACATTCGGGATAGCTTTCAACTTCTGTTAGTTGACTCTCTTTCTCATTTGAAGTTATATGGCTTCCTGCAAATTGTTCATGACAACACAAAGGAAAAGTGCACCACCTGGTATTAACTGCTCCCTGCAGTTTGCTGGTGCTGAGGCGGTGACTGGGCGAGTCAAGGTGTAGTTATGTATGAATGAGCCAGAATAAAGCGCTGAGGATTACTGCCCCTGAAGAGGCACAGAAGTTGAGTCAGTGAACAAATAGACCAGAAAAGACAGTGAACAAGTAGACCAGAAAGGACAGTGAACAAATAGACCAGAAAGAACAGTGAACAACTATTTGTTCACTGTCCTCTCTGATCTGCTTGTTAACTTTCCTTACCCCCCCCTCCCTCTCTCTCTCTCTCTCTCTCTCTCTCTCTCTCTCTCTCTCTCTCTCCTCTCTCTCTCTCTCTCTCTCTCTCTCTCTCTCTCTCTCTCTCTCTCTCTCTCATGCTTGTCTTGTTAGTTGCCTTCCCACCTAGAACACCTGATTTTTTTTCTCCCAGCCACCACTACCATCCCCACCACACCGACCCCACCGAGCTCAGAAAACGACACCTTCACAGTCCTCCTCTGCAGGGAGCGGCACTGCCCCAGGTAACTCTGAGTCAAGATCACTCTGAGTCAAGGTCACTCTGAGTCAAGGTCACTCTGAGTCAAGTCATCTGAGTCAGATCAGCAGTTTGTGTGCAGCCAAACATGAATGGCTCAGAGCTGGACAGGTCTGTTACTTTTGTTTTTAATTCGCAGTTGAAATGCAGACATTTTCCAAGAACCACACTCGGGATAGTTTTCAACTTCTGTGAGTTTTCTCAGTTTCATTTGAAGTTAAATGGCGTCCAGCAAATTGTTCATGACGACACGATGGAAAAGTGCACCACCTGGTATTAACTGCTCGAAGCGAATTGCCGGTGCTGAGGCGATGACTGGGCGAGTCAAGGTGTAGTTATGTATGAATGAGCCAGAATAAAGCGCTGAGGATTACTGCCCCTGAAGGTGCACAGAAGACAAGACGGTGAAAAAATAGACCAGAAAAGACAGTGAACAAATAGACCAGAAAGGACAGTGAACAAATAGACCAGACAGGACAGTGAACTGACAGACCAGAAAGGACGGTGAACAGACCAGAAAGGACAGTGAACAGACCAGAAAGGACAGTGAACAAATAGACCAGGAAAGACAGTGAACAAATTGACCAGAAAGGACAGTGAACTCATAGACCAGAAAGGACGGTGAACAGACCAGAAAGGACAGTGAACAAATAGACCAGAAAGGACAGTGATTAAATAGGCAAGAAAGGACAGTGAACAAATCGACCAGAAAGGACAGTGAAGAAATAGACCAGAAAGGACAGTGAACAAATACACCAGAAAGGACAGTGAAGAAATAGACCAAAGGGACAGTGAACAAATAGACCAGAAAGGACAGTGAACAAATAGACCAGAAAGGACAGTGATTAAATAGACCAGAAAGGACAGTGAACAAATAGACCGAAAGGACAGTGAACAAATAGACCAGAAAAGGACAGTGAACAAATAGACCAGAAAGGACAGTGGACAGACCAGAAAGGACAGTGAACAATTAAATCAGAAAAGGACAGTGGACAGACCAGAAAGGACAGTGAACCAATAAATCAGAAAGGACAGTGAACAAATACACCAGAAAGGACAGTAAATAAATACACCAGAAAGGACAGTGAACAAATACACCAGAAAGGACAGTGAAGAAAGGAAACCAGAAAGGACAGTGAACAAATGAACAAACCAGAAAGGACAGTGAACAAATAGACTAGAATGGACAGTGAACAAATAGACCAGAAAGGACAGGAACAAATAGATCAGAAAGGACAGTGAACAGACCAGAAAGGACAGTGAACAAATAGATCAGAAAGGACAGTGGACGATGTTAATCCAGAACAGTGAACAAGGTTAAAGCATCACAATATTTTTTCCAATGTATGCTCAACAACAGCACTGATGCTTAAAAATTTAGTACATAATTTTTTTTTCATTTAAAGAAAAGATCTGGAAATAGACATTTTTTCGTATTTTAAATAAATTTTAAAAAAGAAAAGTAAAGGGAAACACCTGTGTTTCTGTTCAGTTTTTCACCCTAAGGTTTTTTTTTTTTCCGAGTTTTTACTCTTTACGACTTTCACCATATGGGCTCTAAGCTGTTCATATATGACTGAACTCAAATGCTTTGTGGTGATATTCATTTCTAATGTTTTCTGCTTCACCTCTCTGGCTTGCAGTGAGGCTTGCTTTCTTGTGATGTCTTTCTGTTTTGCTGTATATCTATTGTTTTCTGCTTTACCACTCTAGCTTGCAGTGAGGCTCGCTTTCTTGTACTGCCTTTCTATGTTGCTGCATATTCCAAAACTCGTATAACAGTGGTTCTGCAGACTTCTTTGGATGTTCAACGTCTCCAGAGTGTGGTCTTTTTCTGTGCAGATTACTTGTTTCCTTCTCATTTTTACTGCACATTTATTGTGAAGATCTTTCTCTTGTATGTTGAGTTTGAAGACAGTTTTCTTTGGCACTTGTTTTATGATGTGGCCTCTGTGTGTGTGTTTGTGTGTGTGTGTGTGTGTGTGTGTGTGTGTGTGTGTGTGTGTGTGTGTGTGTGTGTGTGTTCTGTATAATTTTCACTGTCTATGGTTGTGAACAATGTTAGTTCCGTTCTTTAAGTGTAACAGAATGCATGATGGCGGTCGTTATCTCAGAGCCCCTGCTGGCAGCTGGCTGCAGCTTCTGGAGTCGTGCGGCTGTCTGAGAGTTAGACAAGACTTCAGTGCGTAGCTACCGTCAGAACGAGTCGTGTCCTCAGGCGCTGACTGCAAGAGATGGCAGCTTCGTTTCGCTAGCATTCATGATCCCCTGCTTAGAAAGACTGCAATGTCCTTGACCTTTTTTACCCAAGCTAGGCTTTCGTTGGTGGGTTTGGATGGTGGACTAAGGACTGACCAGTCAATGCCGACCTGCGGTGATCCCTGTCGTCCTGTCAGTCCCTCGTCGCCCAACAGCAGCTGATCAAGGTGTAGTCGGTGGACGTTGTCATACTTGTTTGGTGTTTCAGCGTGAGTCAGGTCACAACAACAGTAATTATGAAATGGGAGTAAGTATAGAACGCATACAACTTGCAGATAGATGCAACAGAGTTAAAGTACCAGCCATCATGGCAGCAAACTTGGAATCAAAGGGCAAAGAACACAGCCTTTCCTCACTGCTGCCATGCCCCCCCCCCCCCCCCCCCCCCCCCCCCGCCAAATTCAGATCACAAGAGGCTGTCAACAACAACTCCCCCCCCAAAAAAAAAAAAAAAAAAAAAAAAAAAAAAAAAGAAAAAAGCACACCATCACGAACGGTTGATTTGTGATATAAACGTCCAGCCAAATGTCCAGTCAAATTCAGGGACTGGTGTGGACAGACCGATATAATGTAAACACAACTGACAGAATTTCCTGCCCAAAATCAGGTAAGAGGAAACCCTAGGGAGAGCTTGACAGCAGCAAGTCTTCATAGAAGCCGCCCCCCCCCCCCCCCCCCCTCTCCGCTCAGACAGGTGTTTGGGCCATGAACTCTTTACACTCCAAGGGGTCAGGCCACGTCCAGATCATGTCTACTGGATGCTCTTCTGCTGACTGACAAATTTCTGGTGCCGTCAGGATTCGAACTCGCACCTCCTTGGTGACTGGGTGTGTAAAGGTGTGCTTTTATGGACGGATGCCTTGTACACATAGCTATCGGACACCTGTTCCACGCAGGAAAATGTAAGCTTCATGAACTTCATATCTATTCCTGTCTGGCCAGATCCAGCTGGAACTTTTTTTTTTCAGCCACCCCTGCCATTGCTAAAGTTCTTTCCTCATCTGACCAACAGTCGAGAGCAGTTTCATGAGATCATACAAGCTGATGAGCCCACAAGCCCCTTGCTCAAACCTCTATGGCGAAGAAGCTTGATTCCCTCCAGCTGCTAAGTTGACTGGGATACTCTGTCTTGTGCGTGTGGGCTTCCTCCAGACTGCTTTCACAGGGCGCAGTCAGTTCAATTAGGATCAAACCTAAACCCACAATCATTTATTCGGATGGATCTGAGTGAACAGCATGTTTGGTTTTTACGCCGCTGATCTTCGTGATCTGTGGCTGGTTCCTGTTCTGGAAGGTCTGCTGTTCTGGAAGGTCTGCTGTTCTGGAAGGTCTGCTGTGTGTCCTGTTCTGGAAGGTCTGCTGTTCTGAAAGGTCTGCTGTGTTTCCTGTTCAGGAAGGTCTGCTGTGTGTCCTGTTCTGGAAGGTCTGCTGTTCTGGAAGGTCTGCTGTGTTTCCTGTTCTGGAAGGTCTGCTGTTCTAGAAGATCTGCTGTGTGTCCTGTTCTGGAAGGTCTGCTGAGTTCCTGTTCCTGTTCTGGAAAGTCTGCTGTTCTGGAAGATCTGCTGTGTGTCTGTTCTGGAAGGTCTGCTGTGTTTCCTGTTCTGGAAGGTCTGCTGTTCTGGAAGGTCTGTTCTGGAAGGTCTGCTGTTCTGGAAGGTCTGCTGTGTGTGTGGTCTGTTCTGGAAGGTCTGCTGAGTTTCCTGTTCTGGAATGTCTGCTGTCCTTCTCTGAAGGTCTGCTGTATGTCCTGTTCTGGAAGGTCTGCTGTTCTGGAAGGTCGCTGTTTTGGAAGGTCTGCTGCTGTGTGTCCTGTTCTGGAAGGTCTGCTGTTCTGGAAAGCCTGCTGCTGTTCTGGAAGGTCTGCTGTTCTGTTCTGGGTCTGCTGTTCTGGAAGGTCTGCTGTGTGTCCTGTTCTGGAGGGTCTGCTGTTCTGGAAGGTCCGCTGTGTGTCCTGTTATGGAAGGTCTGCTGTGTGTCCTGTTCTGGAAGGTCTGCTGTGTGTCCTGTTCTGAAAGGTCTGCCGTGTTTCCTATTCTGGAAGGTCTGCTGTGTGTCCTGTTCTAGAAGGTCTGCTGTGTGTCTTGTTCTGGGAAGGTCTGTGTTTCCTGTGTTCTGGAAGGTCTGCTGGTCTGCTGTGTTTCCTGTTCTTGACGGTCAGCTGTGTTTCCTGTTCTGGAAGGTCTGCTGTTCTGGAATGTCTGCTGTGTTTCCTTTCCTGTTCTGGAAGGTCTGCTGTTCTAGAAGGGTCTGCTGTTCTGTGTCTGTTCCTGTTCTGGAAAGGTCTGCTGTTCTGGAAGGTCTGCTGTTTGTCCCTGTTCTGGAAGGTCTGCTGTCTGTGTTTCCTGTTCTGGAAGGTCTGCTGTATGTCTTGTTCTGGAAGGTCTGCTGTGGTTCCTGTTCTGGAAAGTCTGTCTGCTGTGGTTCCTGTTCTGGAAGGTCTGCTGTTCTGGAAGGTCTGCTGTGTTGCCTGTTCTGGAAGGTCTGCTGTTCTGGAAGGTCTGCTGTTCTGGAAAGTCTGCTGTTTGTCCTGTTCTGGAAGGTCTGCTGTGCATCCCCAGATGTTCAGTCCATTCAGTGAATCCTGCTTCCATGCTGGAGCCTCTGGAGGCGAGTGTGTTTCCGTGGCAGTGCTGACCGCGCGCACGATCTCTTTGAGCGCCTCATTGCGTCTTTGTGTATGCCTTTCCCTGGTTTGTGCTGTGTGCACGCAGGAACTCAAGGCATGTTTCTATTATTTCTTTGCCTTCACAGAAGAATCGATTCATTCCCCCCCAGTCCCTCCCCCCCTCCCCAGGATTGAATTGGAGGCAGGAGGT
>JADBJO010003292.1:120000-125000 GCA_016801955.1 Conus betulinus
GGTGGTGGTGGTGGTAATGGTAGTCATAGTAGTGGCAGTAGTAGTAGTTGTTGTTGTAGTGGTAGTGTAGTAGTAGTAGTAGTGGTGATGGTAGTAGTAGCAGCAGCAGCAGCAGCAGTAGCAGGAATATAGCAGTTTTAGCGATAGTAGTAGAAGCAGCAGCAGCAGCAGCAGCAGCAGCAGCAGCAATATAGCAGTTTTAGTGGAGGCAGTAATAGTAGCAGCAGTAGCTGTAATGTGGCCGTTTTAGCAGTAGTAGTAGTAGTAGTAGTAGCAGCAGGAGCAGCAATATGGCAGTTCTAGTGGAGGTAGTAATAGTAGCAGCTGTAGCAGTAATGCGGCAGTTATAATGGTAGTAGTAGTAGTAGCAGCAGCAGCGATGTAGCAGTTCTAGTGGTAGTAGTAGCTGCAGTAGCAGCAGCAGCAATACGCCAGTTCTAGTGGTAGTAGTAGTAGTAGCAGCAGCAGCAGCAGCAGCAATATGGCAGTTCTAGTGGTAGTAGTAGCTGCAGCAGCAGCAGCAGCAGCAATATGGCAGTTCTAGTGGTAGTAGTAGTAGCAGCAGCAGCAGCAGCAGTAATATGGCAGTTCTAGTGGTAGTAGTAGTAGTAGCAGCAGCAGCAGCAGCAGCAGCAGCAGTAATATGGCAGTTCTAGTGGTAGTAGTAGTAGCAGCAGCAGCAGCAGCAGCAATATGGCAGTTCTAGTGGTAGTAGTAGCTGCAGCAGCAGCAGCAGCAGCAGCAATATGGCAGTTCTAGTGGTAGTAGTAGTAGTAGCAGCAGCAGCAGCAGTAATATGGCAGTTCTAGTGGTAGTAGTAGTAGCAGCAGCAGTGGCAGCAATATGACAGTTCTAGTGGTAGCAGTAGTTGCAGCAGCAGCAGCAGCAATATGGCAGTTCTAGTGGGTAGTAGTGGCTGCAGCAGCAGCAGCAGCAATATGGCAATTCTAGTAGTAGTAGTAGTAGCTGCAGCATCAGCTGCAGCAGCAGCAGCAGTAGCAGCAATATGGCCATTCTAGTGGTAATAGTAGCTGTTGCTGCTGTAGCAGCAGCAGCAGCAGCAGCAGCAGCAGCAGCAGCAATATGCTAGTTCTAGTGGTAGTAGTAGCTGCAACAGCAGCAGCAGCAGCAATATGGCAGTTCTAGTGGTAGCAGTAGTTGCAGCAGCAGCAGCAGCAGCAATATGGCAGTTCCAGTGGTAGTAGTAGCTGCAGCAGCAGCAGCAGCAGCAGCAGCAGCAGCAGCAATATGGCAGTTCTAGTGGTTGTAGTAGTTGCAGCAGCAGCAACAGCAGCAATATGGCAGTTCTAGTGGTTGTAGTAGTTGCAGCAGCAGCAGCAGCAGCAATGTGGCAGTTCTAGTGGTAGTAGTAGTAGTAGTAGTAGTAGTAGTAGTAGTAGTAGCAGCAGCAATATGGCAGTTCTAGTGGTAGTAGTAGCAGCAGCAGCAGCAGTAGCAGCAATATGGCAGTCTCTAGTGGTAGCAGTAGTTGCAGCAGCAGCAGCAGCAGCAGCAGCAATATGGCAGTACTGGTGGTAATAGTCAAATAAATTGAAGTAGTAGTAATTACAGCAGTAGCGGAAACATGGCAGTTCTAACGGCAGTAGTAAAAGAAGTCGCAGTAGCAGCAGCAACAACACAGCAGCAGCAGCAGCAGCAGCAGAGGCGACAGATGTAAGAATAGTAGCAGTAATAGCAATAGCAATCATAGCGATAGTAGTAGCTGCTGCAACAATAGTAGTAATAGTAGTAACACCACCACCACCACCACCACCATCACTACTCTCACCACCACACCACCACCACCACCACGACAGCAATTGCAGAGCAGCAACATTGTAGCAGATGTAGCATTTGGTGTGCTTGTAGTACAACAGCTGTTGTCCAGTCATACTTTTTTACCATGTTCGTTGCATTATTTCTTCCAGAGCCCGAAAGGAGGTAAGAATTCAATGTGCTCGCTGTACCCTAGCTTGCAGTGTTACCAGGTGGATATAATTTCCTTCCTTCTTCCTCTTTTTAAAAGCTGTGATCCAACACACAGATTCTCTCTCTCTCTCTCTCTCTCTCTCTCTCTCTCTCTCTCTCTCTTGTCAGTAGTATGAATGATGTGTGTTGAAATAATGTATGCATGACAAGGACAGATTGTAAGATTAGGCTTTGGCCTAAAATCTTCATCCTTTGCGTATGAAAGATCATCATCATCATCAATCAATCGGTCAACCAATCAACCAATCTCTCTCTCTCTCTCTCTCTCTCCCTCTCTCTCTCCCTCTCTCTCTCTCTCTCTCTCTCTCTCTCTCTCTCTCTCAAGTTGCATGATGTAAAGATATTGTGTACAGATTTCAACAACCTGTTTCTGTTCCTGATTTTCCCTTTTTCTTCCTTTTTCTTTCTTTTTCTTCTTTCTTCTTTCTCTCTTTATTTCTCTTCTCTTCTTCTCTTTTTTTCTCTCCAAAGTTGATCTGTGTAATCACCTTATTTCAGCTGTCCTGTGTGTGTGTGTGTGTGTGTGTGTGTGTGTGTGTGTGTGTGTGTGTGTGTTTGAGTGAATCTTGAACGTTAGCCCTTTTCTCGGAAAAGTGGATCAATGTAATCATCTTATTTTCAGCGATCCGTGTGTGTGTGTGTGTGTGTGTGTGTGTTCTTATGTGAATCTTTCTCGGAAACTTCAAGCACTAGCACAACCAAACTTTCCTAAAACTAAGCATCAATAAGATATTGATATTCTAAAGCACTTTTTTTTTCGCTCCTATATTTTATGTAGCCCCCGGTCATCCTCCTCACATTTTCAAATCGATTCCAAGTCATTATTACTCTAATGACAGAAAAAGTGTTAGCGTGCAGTTGTTTTCCCAAACTACATAATCATTTGTTCAATATATATATATATATATATATATATATATATGTATATATGTTTATACAGTCTTCCCAGCCATCCCCTGCATAAAGATGTCACGTGATCATAAAAGGCCTTACATCTTCGATGAGCACTTTCAGTCATAAAGTAGAAAGAAACTCGTGGAGAGCGTGGCACCAGAGAGTCCTCAGAAGAGAAGCTCCCTTCAAGCAGTGTTTCGGCCCTTATCTCCTGACACTCTAGGGGGGTTGGGCCACACCCGGTTCATGACCCCGGATGTCCCTCTGCTGCCCCTTTTTTTTTTTCCATCTCGGGACGAGCCACGGCTGGGATTCGAACCCATGCCCCTCTGGACATGCTCATTTTCCACTAAATGACTCGCGCATTAACCACTGAGCCACTGGGACACCTGATATTTGTAGGAAAGTTAAAGCCTTATGAAGTTCACTTTTGTTCCTCCTTGACCAGGTCCATCTTGAACACCTCTCTGCTGCTTCTGCCCTTGCTTTCAGGGCTCTGGTTTTTTCCCTCCCTGCAACTGAGAGCTGTTTCATGAGGCTGTAAGCAGACGTTCCTACAAACCCCCTAGCTCCAATTTTCTGCAGTGAGGACTTTGACCTGATAGCCTTCTCTCCTCAGGCTGTTTGCCAGATCAGCATACTTTTCAGTCTTGTAGATTTGAGCTGCCTCCATTCTGTTGGCATATAAAACTGACCTCGGAAACAATTGCTTTCTACATGGAGCAAGTTAACTTTCAGTCAAGAGCAGCCGATGTCTACAAGTCAGAGGAACATATACAAATGAATTCATATCTTACTAAATAATGGCACAGGTTGGCCACATATAGATGCATTGTGTCAAACATCACGTCGTCAAGGTTTTGTAGTTTTGTGGCAAACCAAGCAAATAAAACGGTACGAAAGCAGTAAAGCCTTATTCGCTCTCGCCAGGCAAACTGGAGATTACTTGGTGTTGCAGTTCTCATGACAGTTCCACCTAATACATCTCTAATTTGCCTCTTGACCAGAAAGAAAGCAAACAATTCAGAACGCATATGAAAACGGGAAAAGAATATGAAAAGATGGCATAGTACTAAATGATCGTCTTCATAATTTACATTTCTAGGAGTGTATTCTTCGGATGCTGGCTGTTTACAGAATATATATAGTTTCAGATCTTTGCCTCGAAAAATGACTAAACGTCATCAGTTATGACAGTGCAAGATGATGATGAACATGAGGCAGAAAGGTCTGTAGAGGAAGGAATGTTGCCTCCCTTTGAACTACCACCTGCTGGCAGTAGTCTGTCTACTCTCTGTCTCTCTGTCTATGTCTCTGTCTGTCTGTCTGTCTGTCTGTCTGTCTCTCTCTCTCTCTCTCTCTCTCTCTCTCTCTCTCTCTCTCTCTCAGGATGTCTATCTCTGTTAATCCTCTCTCTCTTGGCATGGATGTGCATATGCATGTTGCGTTCTTGTGCATGTGTGTGCATGTGCGTGCGTGCGCGCGTGCGTGTGTGTGTGTGTGTGTGTGTGTGTGTGTGTGTGTGTGTGTGTGTGTGTGTGTGTGTGTTCACGCACCCCTCTGCTTGTGTCATTCTGTTTGCTTGCATGCAAACCTGGGTGCATAGCCATCTGTCGTTTCGTATATATGTCAATATGTATTATATGTTAATATGTATATAATGTTGATGTTATATATATATATATATATATATATATATATATATATATATATATATATAAACATTGTCTGTCTATTTATCTATATATATATACATATATATATCTATATTCTCTCTCTCTCTCTCTCTCTCTCTCTCTCTCTCTCTCTCTCTCTCTCTCTATATATATATATATATATATATATCATCTTTCTCCAGCATAATGTACATTCATCTACTCAAAATCTTCCAGTCTGGAACTGCTTGGCTGTTTTTGAACAAGCGTGTCTCAGAATGGGTGCTTTGGGTGTTGTGACCTCTGTCGAGGAGCTTAGCTTTGTGTTGGTGCCGGCTTGCTTGCTTGGTCTGTGTACGTGTGTGTTGTGACCTCTGTGAAGGAGGCGAAGGTTTGTGACGGTGCCGGCTGGCTGCTTGCTTGGTCAGTGTGTGTGTTGTGACCTCTGAGAAGGAGGTGAAG
>JADBJO010003292.1:130000-137500 GCA_016801955.1 Conus betulinus
TCAGAGAGAGAGAGAGAGAGAGAGAGAGGAGAGAGAGAGAGAGAGAGAGAGAGATGGCCTGCATCATTTTCATTATATCACCAGGCAATTGAGCCAGTGAGTCGCTTCACACTGCTGTCACAGACACAGAGAGAGAGAGTTGGCCTGCACCATTTTCATTACATCACCAGGCAAGTGAGTCAGTTCACACTGCTGTCACATGTGCAAGCTGCTTCACCAAGACCACACACTCTAACAATTATCCTGTACACAATCACACATTCCAAAATGATAAATTCAGTCTCGCATACACTGTGAATAATAATAATGATGATGATAATGCTCCATTTTCTTCCCCTAAACGAAGGGAAACATACTATCATCTAATGGCTCTAAACATACCAAGAATGGTTTGTAACTTTTTAAAAGTCTGTTATTATTTTTTTTTTTATATTGAGTATTTATATAGCGCCTATCCTCGGTCACAGACCAAGCTCTAAGCGCTGTACAATAAACACACTACCTCACTCACTCAACGGGCTGCTTACCCAGGTACAGCCGGCCAAAGAGCAGCCTACTGGCGCTCATTCAGTCGTTTCCCGTACCATCAAATATATATCTCATTTATTTCCAGTTTCTCACATAGGATGCATGCGATGTTTATATACGTGTCCTCCATTTCCACCGGTACACGATGGCACACGATAACAGTGACAAATTTGTGGCTTTGGTAAGAAATACCAGGCGGCTATCTTCAATCTACATCAATTTTGCCAGGGCAGCGGGGGACCCCCCTGCTCTTATCGATTTTTCGACTGCCGTGGGTTCTTTAACGAGTGCAGGGGGGCAGGAAGGCACATGGGTCCGACTCGCTTATAGTCCCCATCCGAAGGACTTGACGTTCAGTTCGATTTGTCATTCAAACTGGGAAAGAAAGGGCGAGAAAGGCAGGGTCGAACCCACGCACTTCTCACACGTTGGATTGGCAGGCGAACGTCTTAACCACTCTGCCACCTTTCTTCCTTCTATACATGGATATGTGACATACCAAAAATTGTGCCTAACACGTGCTCTCAACCGGTGGACATTGTATGTCCATGGATTTATATGATCTTCACTAATTAACTGATCAGTATCATATGTGCACTCAGTGTGATTTGTAATAAGTATATCCTACAACGACCATTACAGAATGTTATACCAGATTATAGTGTGAGTTGGAATTATCACCAAGAACAAGCTGTACTTCACCACACGAGTACGCAAAGTTTAAAGCATGCATGACACATGATTTCGGATCATTCGATTACTACAGTCGTGAAACCAATCAACGTCACCACCAGCAACATTTCAAAATATCAGACCTTGGAACTCAACAAACAAAAGACTGTGTCATCGGATTGGATGAGGGGGGAACGTGGGGAGGAAGAGGAGGGCAGGGAGAGCGAGGTATAATGATGGCACTCAACGAAAGTGCCGACTTCCAACTCCATTGCCAAAATGAAGCACATGACGAGTCGGCTGGCTGACAACAGAACAGAGGCCATTCACTTGACGTGGGAACGTCTGCCTGGAGGCGGTTTATTTGAGTGGTTTATTGGTTTATACCCGTCAGGGGTTCATTGGTAAAGTCTGTCTGGAAGTGGTTTATTAAGAGGGTTTATTGGTTTATACTCACTAGGGGTTCGTTGGTAAAGTGTGTCAGGAGGTGGTTTATTTGGAGGTTCCTACTGGTTTATACCCACCAGGGGTTCGTTGGTAAAGTCTGTCTGGAAGTGGTTTATTTGGGTGGTTTATTGGTTTATACCCACTAGGCGTTTATTGGTAAATTTGTCTGACGATGAATTTTAAGAGGTATCGGGAACTAGCTTCGCCACATGGACAAAAACGATTACAGGGCTGAACACGACCCGTTTCGACCTCCTAGGTCTCCTTGAGGCAAGATAAACCATGAAGAAGGAACAGTCACTTATCTTGTCAAATTCGGTGCAAGATGAAAGCCCTTCGATTACGATTACAACTGATTGGCTGATCAATTGATTGGATTTTTGTCTGGATCGGTGATTAATTAATTGGTAATCAAAATTGATTCGTTTTTTTTTTTGTTTATTTTTGGACGGTTGATCGATTGATTAGGTGGTTTAGTGATTATTTTTTGATGCTTGAATGATTGGCTGGGTGGTTTAGTGATTGGTCGGGGGATTCAACACCTGGTTGGGTGGTTGATTGATTGAGTACTTAATTGATTACTTGGGTGGTTGATCTGATTTGTGGTTGACTGATCGGATGTTGACTGATTTAAAGGATGGCTGCTTGATTAGTTGGATGGTTCATTGAGTGGATGATTGATTGGTTGGTTGGTTGGTTGGTTGGTTGGTTGGTTGATTGATTAATTTGTTATTTGGGTGGTTGATCAATTAGGTCGTTGATTGATTGATGGTTGATTGACTCATTGGGTGGTTGATTTATTGGTTGGTTCTTTCGGTTTATTGATTTGGTCGTTAATTGGAGATGAACTGGGTGGTTGATTAATTGATCGGGTGGTTGGTGGGGTGGTAGATCGAGTGACGTAGTAGTCAATTATTTGGTAAGTTAATCTATTGATTGGTAATTTCTTGAGTGGGAGGTTAGTTGAGTGGTTGATGGATTGGGTGGCTGATGGATTTATTGGATGGTTGACTTATTGTTATTTTTTGGGGGTGGTGGTGGTGGTGGGTGGTGGTGGTTGGGTAGTTGATTGCTTGACTGGGTGGTTGATGCTTGATCTGGTGGCTAATTGTTTGACTGGGTGATTGATTAAGTGATTGAATGGTCAGTTCACTTAGTGGATAATTGATTGACTGGGTGTCTAATTGATTGGGTGACTAATTGATCGGCTGGCTAGTTTACAGACTGGCTGGATGTTTGAGTGGATGGTCTTTGGGGCGGTTGATTAACTGCTGCTGTTTTCTGGTCATTGATTGGTTCGGTGGCCAGTTGATTGATTGGTAGCTCTTCGATTGGGTGATTGATCAATTGACTGGGTGGCTCATAGACTGACTGAATAGTTGATTGATTAAGGTAATTGAGGGATTGATTGGATGATTGAGTAATGAGTTGATTGTTTGGGTGGTTGATTGAGTGATTCGGTGGTTAATAGATTTATTGGGTGGTTGGTTGGCTGATTGATTAGATGGAGGAGAGTTGAGGTCGAATAGTTGATCTACTGGCTGCGTGGTCGATTGGCTTAGTGTGTGACAGGCTGGATGGCTTGGTCGTCGTTTGGTTGAGTGGCTGACTGGTTGACTTGATGGTCGAGCGTTGTAAGCATTGTAAGTAGCAGTCTCTGGTGATCAGTGTGGCACTGTAAGCGGAGCTGTGTGACGGAGATAGGCTTGTAACTGGACCGGATTTGTTCGTGGCTGTTTTTGAGGATTAGAACAACTGTTACAGGTTGACCCCTCTTTCGCTTACGTCCTTTCCTCCCCAACCTCTCTCTCTCTCTCTCTCTCTCTCTCTCTGAACGACGGGCTAGGGTCGACTGGTTTGAATCCACTTCAGTCAGAGCTACGACCGACCGAAGAGTGTCGAGGACCAATTACAGTGGTCGGAAACGTGCTTGTTTATCGGGATGTTATAAGAGGGCCACCTGGATTGTTCGAGCTGTTCATGTCATTCCTAAGCCTGGCCATATCCGTGTCTGTGGCTGCGTTTACTGGCCAAGGCTAGGGGGGGAAAAAAGCGCCCACTTAGCGCTCACATAATCCACATGTCAGGACTGGCAGGGATGCACAAGAACGATGTCCGCTCTCACATCTAAACAATAGACGTCTTGCATAAATACATGTGCGCATGTACATAGGATGCACGCGCGCACGCACACACACACACACACACACACACACACACACACACACACACACACACACACACACACACACACACGAGAGAGAGAGAGAGGAGAGAGAGAGAGAGAGAGAGAGAGAGAGAGAGAGAGAGAGAGAGAGATTGGTTGATTGATCGACTGATCTTTAGTTCTCAAGGATGAAGACTTTAGGCCCAGGCCTAGTCCCACAGTCTGTCCTTATCATGCCTGTATTATTTCAATACATATTCATACGTACAAATCAATGATTCTGTATACAGACACGCACGCAGACTATTCATTAATGTAGTAATGACGTGTTGAGTGATCAAACAGAAGGAAGAAAAAAAACAGAGAGAGAGAGAGAGAGAGAGAGAGAGAGAGAGAGAGAGAGATGATGATGATGATGATGATGATGATGGCGGGAAGGGGGAGGGAAGGGGGGGTATGAGAGAGAGAGTGGGAGTGGGGGAGCGCGCTGTAATGGAGTAGGTCACGTGTTCAGACAGTGTATTCACATTATGGCTTGCAGAAGAATTTGCAAATGGGAGTTTCTATTTCAATCAAGCAATCAGATTATTGAGACCTAAACTGTTTTAATGCAAATATTTCTCGAAATGTTTCAGTGTACTGATATAACTTGCAGACTCATTGTACATGAGTTCCAGACATACGGTCCAGGGTAAGCTAGGCTTGCTTTTGATTGGTTGATGCGGCGGGTATGGGTAGGGGAGATGGAACTTCTGTGAGCTTGGACAGCCGTTCAGTCTTATGACAAAGGCACTGGTGTATAATGGCAAGTCATTTGTCAAAAATTTAAGCGTAAGTGATGCCTTGTTGAATTCAGGCTGCTTACTCAGAGGAAATAATTTTTCATGGTCAGTGCTTTTACTTTTTCATCTCTTGTGAAAGGTACAACTGGAAGGAGACAGACTCAAAGACTCACTTTTTTTTTTTTTAATTCATAAAGGCCATAGCCCCTTAGAATGGGGATAATTATACACTGTGATTCATGTCGCAAATTGATATTGGTGTTCTTTACCCTATACACACACTTCGCTTCTTGAATGCTTTATATGAAGAAGAAATAGCTAACCGTTCAACAGTGTTTTCATGTGATGTCGACATTAACCTGGGTTAATCTGAAAAGGCAAAGATTATTGAAATACTTTGGTGGGGATGAATTGCTCTCTAAGATCGTTTAATACTGGACAAACCAATCCAAAATGAACTTCATCCTCTCTCGTGTTTTGGCGTAATGGACAGATCAGATTTCTGGTAGGAGACTGTCTATAACGGAAATGATGAGTAAAAAGATCGGAGACACCAAATCTAAATGTAGTCATAATGCGTTTGATATGTTTGTCTATTTTCATTGACATGTAGACAGTTAAACATCGTAAATGGTGATACGTTCTGTATAATTCAAATCTGTCACTGTTCTGAACATGAGAATTCCAATTTTGCCAGCTGCAATCCATCAGCCCTTTCTCGAAACACCTTGATGAAAACATCCCACATCACCAACACCTTGGTTCTTCCATACAATTCCGAAACCATTATTCACACACCATCTCATTCTCACGTTAGCCACCCAGTTCTTTTTTTTTTTTTTTCCCGCTGTCATCTAAGTGTAACATCATGCGATATGCTTTGTATGGTAATCTCTAATCCTGCATCTGAATAACTTTACGCCAGTGTCGAACACATTTAACGGCGGAATTTAAATATATTGGAAACCTCGCCGTTTCACCACATAGCAAATCATTCAGTTTGCAATGGCACTCTAAGGAATTTCTTCAAAGCAAAAAAAAAAAAAAGAAAAAAAAGAAAAAAAAAACGGATCTTCTAACAATGTACAATAGCAGCCGCATCGAGGCCCCACACTTCAGCTCCATACTGTACCATAGGTTTGAACTTGGGCATCAAGGAGAGAGAGAGAGAGAGAGAGAGAGAGAGAGAGAGAGAGAGAGAGAGAGAGAGAGAGAGAGAGAGAGAGAGAGAGAGAGAGAAGCGTACAAATTTTGGGGGGGGTGTTTTGGTGTTGACAGAAATGATCGTGAACAGTCTGTACGCCACGTCGGACCCGCAGTGTGAGATGATCACCAACGAGCTGTATGGGATGTCGGGAGGCATGCCCAATGCCCCGTCAGCTGATGGGGGCGCCATCTACGAACTTGCCGATGAAACGAGAGGGGCGACAACCTCAGCCCTCCCCTGCCGTCCTCATGGTGTGTGTGTGTGTGTGTGTGTGTGTGTGTGTGTGTGTGTGTGTGTGTGTGTGTGTGTGTGTTTGTCTGTGTCTGTCTGTCTCTCTGAGAGAGAGAGAGAGAGAGAGAGAGAGAGAGAGAGACAGACAGACAGACAGATGGACTAATGTAAACCATCAGAGAAACAATCATGATAGAAAATCTCGTGAATATAGGTGTGTTTGTGTTCTGGATGTGTTTGTCTCAGTTATCGAGTTGTTCAATAAAGCTGTCAACACCAGTATCCACCACATGTCCAGAACCAAGAGAGAGAGAGAGAGAGAGAGAGAGAGAGAGAAGGGTGGAGAGGGGGACGGGAAGCTAGTGCGATGAAGGAAGGCGAGAAAAGGAGAAGATTGGGAAAGAGGATGGTAGAAGAGGTGAAAGAATATTGGTTCAAACCTCCACTGGCTGCATTTCCTTGCAAACTTGAAGTCAGGTCTGACTTGGTTGAAGCAGAACATTCACGGTATTGGCGGCGCCAAGCAATGTTTAAAAACAGATAAAAAAAAAAAAGGAACACACACACACACACACACACACACACACACACACACACACCACACACCACCACCACCACCACCACCACCACCACCACCACCACCACCACCACCACCACCACCACCACCACCACCACCACCACCACCACCATAATGGTAACACTCCCCCCCCCCCCCCTTCCCCGCCCTCGTGTTAAGTCAATGTCTGCAGTCATGATGATTTTTTTTTTTTTCTGATGTGCATCAGAGTTATAAACAAACAAATAAAAGCCTGAAGCTTATTATTTTGGTGACTTATGCATGTGATTTTGCCCTGATGCATTGCTTTTGTTCTGTTTTCTTTGTATGTCTTTGTCGTGTTCATATGCATTGCTTTTGTTCTGTTTTCTTTGTATGTCTTTGTCGTTTTCAGTCAGTCATATTCTATCTTGTTTCCGCTGCTCTTATTTGTCTTCTTTCTTTCTTTTCTTTCGTTCTTTCTTTCTTTTTCTTTTTTTTTTTTTTTTTTTTCTTTTCTTTTTTTTTTTTTTTTTGGTTGCCTCTGCCTACCTTTGTCATGATGTTGTTTTCTTTCTTCTGTTCTTCCTTTGCCTTTCCCCTTTCTTCTTGTTTTCTTCCCCTTCCCCAACCCCCTCCTGTCGTCCGTCCTGCTGTCATCTCCTTTCTCTTTCCACTTGTGCCAAGCTGCCGAAGACGGAGGTGTCTATGTGGACCAAGAGGAAATACGAAGGAACAAGCCCGGAACAAAGGAAAGGCAAAGAAAGGTGACATACAGCCAGGTAAGCAAAAAAAAAAAAAAAAAAAAAAAAAAAAAAATGAAGAAGAAGCGATTCTGGATGTCTGGGGGTATAGGGGCCAAGAGGAGGATAAGATGACGTTACAGAGGGGAGGATAAGGTGATGTTACAGAGGGGAGGATAAGGTGATGT
>JADBJO010003292.1:142500-145000 GCA_016801955.1 Conus betulinus
TTTTTTTTCCCCCCAATATATCTTTGCGATCTTTGATCTTTTTTTTACGTTGCTAACCCCCCCCCACCCCCATCCCGCCATCCCCGTGTTTATAATCTGTCCCTTTCTCTTTCCTTCATGTGTCTCCCCATCATTCCCCCCTTCTTTTCTCCTCCAGTATATTCCCTCTGATTTCTTCCTTTCTGTCGTGTGTGTGTGTGTGTGTGTGTGTGTGTGTGTGTGTGTGTGTGTGTGTGTGTGGGTGGTATGGTGTGTGGGGGGGTGGGGTGTGGTGTGGTGTGGGTGTGGGTGTTTGTGTTTGTGTTGTGTTTTTTGTTGTGTTGTGTTGTGTTGTGTTGTGTTGTACGTGTGGGGCGTAAATACCTATCCGTGAATGTCACGAATGTCGTGTGTGTGTGTGTGTGTGTGTGTGTGTGTGTGTGTGTGTGTGTGGTGTGGTGTGGTGTGGTGTTTGTGTTGTGTTGTTGTTGTGTTGTTGTTGTGTTGTGTTGTACGTGTGGGGTGTAAATACCCACCCATGAATGTCACGAATGTCGTTTGTGTGTGTGTGTGTGTGTGTGTGTGGTGTGTGTGTGTGTGTGTGATAAAGACGGAGGATAAGAAGAGGGAAAGAGAGAGGAAGAGAGTAATTACCACTGCTTAATGTCTAAAATACACTGAAAACATTTCCTTCGGAAAAACCAACTTACGATGGAAACAAGAAGAGAAAAACAAGCAGAAAGGAATATAGACAAGAAATCACTTGAACCACAGAACAATGAGTGTTGGGGGGAGGGGAGGGGGAATAGAATGGGAAGAGAAAGGGTTTGAGAAGAAGCAGAACAGAACAGAGAGAGAGAGAGAGAGAGAGAGAGAGAGAGAGAGAGAGAGGAGAGAGAGAGAAAGAGAGAGAGAGAGAGAGAGAAAAATGACTGGAGAGAGAGAAAGGGGGGGGGGGGGGGGGGGGGGCGGCAGAAAGAGTCCGAGAGAGGGGCCGAAGAGAGTGAGCGAGAGAAGTCCGGAGAGAATGAGAGAGAGGGCCAGAAAAAGTGAGAAGGCATGAGAGAGAGAGAGAGAGAGAGAGAGAGAAAGAGAGGGCCGGGGGGCCGGGGATAGTGAGAGCCGGGGATAGTGAGTGAGAGAGAGAGAGAGAGGGCGGGGATAGGAGAGAGAGAGAGAGGGGGGATAGAGAGAGAGAGAGAGGGGCCGGGGATAGGGAGAGAGAGAGAGAGAGAGAGCCGGGGATAGTGAGAGAGAGAGAGAGGGCCGCGGGGATAGTGGAGAGAGAGAGAGAGTGAGAGGGCCGGGGATAGTGAGAGAGAGAGAGAGAGAGCGGGGATAGGGGAGGGAGAGAGAGAGAGAGAGAGAGAGGGCCGGGGAGAGAGAGAGGGAGGGGAGAGAGAGAGAGGGCCGGGGGGGAGAGAGTGAGAGAGAGAGGAGCCGGGGGATAGAGAGAGAGAGAGAGAGGGCCGGGGATAGTGAGAGAGAGAGAGGCCGGGGATAGTGAGAGAGAGAGGGGCCGGGCCCGGGGGATAGAGAGAGAGAGGGCCGGGGATAGTGGGAGAGAGAGAGAGAGGGCCGGGGATAGTGAGAGAGAGAGAGAGGGCCGGGGATAGAGAGAGAGAGAGAGAGAGAGAGGATAGGGATAGGGAGAGAGAGAGAGGGCCGGGGAGTAGTGAGAGAGAGAGAGGGCCGGGGATAGTGAGAGAGAGAGAGAGAGAGGGCCGGGGATAGTAGAGAGAGAGAGAGGGAGGGGATAGGAGAGAGTGAGAGAGGGCCGGGATAGGGAGAGAGAGAGAGAGAGAGGGCCGCGGGGATAGAGAGAGAGAGAGAGAGGGAGGGAGAGAGAGAGAGAGGGCCGGGGATATAGAGAGAGAGAGGGCCGGGGATAGTGAGAGAGAGAGAGAGAGAGAGGGAGAGGGGATAGTGAGGAGAGAGAGAGAGAGAGGGCCGGGGATAGAGAGAGAGAGAGCCGGGGATAGTGAGAGAGAGGGCCGGAGATAGTGAGAGAGAGAGAGGGCCGGGGATAGTGAGAGAGAGAGAGAGAGAGGGCGGGGGATAGTGAGAGAGAGAGGGGGCCGGGGATAGTAGAGAGAGAGAGAGAGGGCCGAGGGCCGGGGATAGTGAGAGAGAGAGAGGCCGGGGATAGTGAGAGAGAGAGAGAGGGCCGGGATAGTGAGAGAGAGAGGGGCCGGGGATAGAGAGAGAGGGAGAGAGAGGGAGAGTTGGATAGTGAGAGAGAGAGGGCCGGGGATAGTGAGAGAGAGAGAGATAGTGAGGGGGAGAGGGAGAGAGGAGGATAGGGATAGAGAGAGAGAGAGGGCCGGGGATAGTGAGAGAGAGAGAGGGAGGGGCCGGGGATAGTGAGAGAGAGAGAGGAGAGAGAGAGAGAGAGAGAGAGGGCCGGGATAGAGAGAGAGAGAGAGAGGGAGAGAGAGAGAGAGGGCCGGGGATAGTGAGAGAGAGAGAGGGCCGGGGCCGGGGAGGTGAGAGAGAGGGCCGAGAGAGAGAGAGGGCCGGG
>JADBJO010003292.1:150000-152500 GCA_016801955.1 Conus betulinus
AGATTTAAAAATGAATGTGTACATAGATATGATTTTGTCATGCTTTCATTCCTCACAGATTATCCGAGGTGGGCTGGATTATGAATAACATGACCTTTCATGTCAACAATAGGAGTGTTTCTTCGTAGATATGTACACCGCTGGAATCTGCAGGCGTTTCCTTTTTGGCTATCTTTTTGTTTGGGGATATTTCCTTGTTGGTTCTGTGTGCTCTGTGCTGTAATGTCAGCTAGGCGATTCGGTGTCGTAAGCAGCATTCATTTGGAGTTATGTTTTCTTGTGGAAGCAAGAGTTACCCTTCTTGTTTATCTTTTTGTGTGTTAGACTCCGCTACATTTTTTTTTTTCCTCCCATTAAATGTTTTCCAAGATGAACAACTCTCCGTCAGCCTGCTTCCAGAATTAGCGTTCTTAGTGTGCGCTCAGAGACGCATTTGTAAATAACAGTTTCCTGATTAAAAAATGTGCCATTTATTTCTTCATTGTTAATATTTTTTGGTGGAAAGGGGTGGGGTGGTTTTGCTTGTCGTATTGTGCACTGTGGTTTTGGAAGCCATTGTTGTGTTTGGTTGACAGAGAAGAGAAGAGAGAGAGAGAGAGAGAGAGAACATGATGAAAATTCTAAAGTATATCGATTGGAAAATGCTGTTTATTATAGACACTGGAACTGGTTTGATGGAATCATTTCAAAACATAATTGATCTGTAAGAATATGTGCGACATGTCCCTTTGATATTCAGCATAATTATTTTTCTACAATTCTCGTAAGATTGCATTTCCCATTCAAACTGCATTTGAAAGGACTTGTGTATTTTAGAACAATGAAAGTTTGTAGCCCCCAAAGACAAGATGGAAATCAATCAAGTTTCAGAAGATTGAAGTGAAAGGTTTTCATTTGTTGGCTTTTTAAAATGTTTTCTTATTTTCTGACGTCCAAGATTTAAAACTAAACGTGTGCATAGTTCTGATTTTGTCATACTTTCATTCCTCACAGATTATCCGTGGTGGGCTGGATTATGAATAACATGACCTTTCATGTCAACAATAGGAGTGTTTTCTTCGTACATACGTAAGCTGCTGGAATCTGCAGGCGTTCCCTTTTTGGCTATCTTTTTGTTGTCAAAGAAGAACGAGTGTGTCCTCAATCTACCAATCAGTGTTAAACTCCATAGCATTTTTTCCCCATTAAATGTTTTCCAAGATGAACAACTCTCTCCGGCAGCCTGCTTCCAGAATCAGCGTTCTCAGTGTGCGCTCAGAGACGCATTTGTAAATAATAGTTTCCTGATTAAAAAAGTGCCATTTATTTCTTCATTGTTAATATTTTTTGGTGGAAAGGGGTGGGGTGGTTTTGCTTGTCCTTTGTGCTCTGTGGTTTGGAAGCCATTGTTGTGTTTGGTTGACAGAGAAGAGAAGAGAAGAGGGAGAGAGAGAGAGAGAGAGAGAGAGAGATGATGAAAATGATGAAAGTCTGAAGTATATCGAAAAAAATGCTGTTTATTACAGACACTTGAACTGGTTTGATGGAATCATTTCAAAACATAATTGATCTGTAAGAATATGTGCAACATGTCCCTTTGATATTCAGCATAATTATTTTTCTACAATTCTCGTAAGATTGCATTTCCCATTCAAACTGCTTTTGAAAGGACTTGTGTATTTTAGAACAATGAAAGTTTGTAGCCCCCAAAGACTAGATGGAAATCGATCAAGTTTCAGAAGATTGAAGTGAAAGGTTTTCATTTGTTGGCTTTTAAAAATGTCTTCTTATTTTCTGACGTCCAAGATTTAAAACTAAACGTGTGCATAGTTCTGATTTTGTCATACTTTCATTCCTCACAGATTATCCGAGGGTGGGCTGGATTATGAATAACATGACCTTTCATGTCAACAATAGGAGTGTTTCTTCATACATACGTAAGCTGCTGGAATCTGCAGGCGTTCCCTTTTTGGCTATCTTTTTGTTGTCAAAGAAGAACGAGTGTGTCCTCAATCTACCAATCAGTGTTAAACTCCATAGCATTTTTTCCCCATTAAATGTTTTCCAAGATGAACAACTCTCCGGCAGCCTACTTCCAGAGTTAGCATTCTTAGCGTGCGCTCAAGAGGTTTGTAAATAATACTGTTTCCTGATTTTTAAAAATGTGCCATTTATTTCTTCATTGTTAATATTTTTAGGTGGAAAGGGGTGGGATGGCTTTGCTGTCCTATTGTGCTCTGCGGTTTTGGAAGCCCTTGTTGTGTTTGGTTGAGAGAGAGAGAGAGAGAGAGAGAGAGAGAGATAGTTCTGTTTTAAGTGGGATTGGGGACTGACTGGTCAAGGAGGGTCTGTGTATGTCCCTGTGGGTCAGGTGAAGACTGGGGAATGATTGTCCCCAGAGGGTCTGTGTATGTCCCGTTGAGTCGTGAAGAGTGAGGACCAACGGGTCACAGAGGGTCTGTATATGTCCCTTTGGGTCAGGTGGAGACTGGGTGATGACTGTCCCCAGATGGTCTGTGTT
>JADBJO010003292.1:155000-187500 GCA_016801955.1 Conus betulinus
ATTTCACCAAAATCAAATATGTCTGATACCTTCAAAATTCATCATAATGTCATAACTTCACTGGTCTTCAGAGAAAACAGGGTTAAGTACAAAGTCAAAACGGATTGTGAAAAGAAAACTCTTCATTGGTTTCATGACCCAAGACTGCAAGTTAACAAGACTTGTTTAGAACTAAGATGGAAAACAATCAGTTCAGTTTTTTTTTTTTTAAGTTTGGGCCGCTCTCAGCTGGCTCAGTGCTGGACTCATTTAGTTCAATGAAATGGGCAGATCCTTGTAATTGCTCTCTCAAGTTTCCTCTCTTTGTACATGCCAAATCTATATCACACACACACACACACACACACACACACACACACACACACACACACACACACTATAAATTTGAAAGTCTGTATATAAACGTACATATCTACTCACACACACTCAAAAGCATGTTCACACACACACACACACACACACACACAAAAACACAGAGTGTATATTCTCTTATCTCTTCTATTCTATTTTACTTCACTTTCTGCTTGCTTTCTAAATATTCTCTTTGAGTCCTCAAGGCCTGATTGTATTGAACCAAATCCAGACCATCACAGTTCCGAACAACTCTGGCCTGAAGCACTGCAGTCTCCTTCATCACCATCACCATCCACCTTCACTTCTCCAATAAACTGGTACAAACTTCCCAGTCTGGCATGAAATGGTTCCACCAGAGTCGTGTCGATGGTGACATAATGCTGGCACTTTGGAGCGCCCAGTTTGGCTCGGCAGGAGGCGACATTATGCTCATGCAACCTGCACAACATGTAAAATTATTTTTCAGAATCCTACTCCATTTTGCCCATCCCACACACCCTGGTTCCCCCTTGAGCAGCCAAACCCAAACACCTTATAGTCCTAGCAAGAGCACACTGCACAGGGCTCTATCTAGTATTGTCATCAGCTGAGATCAAGAGAGAAGACTGACTGAACTATGGCAGACTCATTTCAAGGGCATTCAGAGGTGAACTGATCCAACACAGCCTACATCACAGTACAAGCCAGGCACCATTTGCATTCAATAAGCCGCAAACACCCAGTCCTGCAGGCAATTTTTCATTTTTTTTTTCTTTTTGCTGTCCCAGCCACTGCACCACCTCAGAGGCAGTGCACCCATGCCGCTCATTCCAACACCCCGTCCACAGCCACAGCTCGTCGGACCCACTGCAGCCCCGGCACCGGCAATCCACAGGGAGCAGTCAATTTCAAGTCATCAAGAGGCAACCCATCGGAGGAGACACTGCACTGTTGCCTAGTCACTTCGGTGGTGTTCAGTGGCGCCTGTTCTGACCTAACATACACAGGACACCACCTACTAAGCCCCCTACTGATGACAATAATTGCTTAGTCACGGAGCCGACGTGAGTGAGCTCTCCCTCCGGAGGGCGCCACCACGTCCGTCCAACGACAGCCCCCATAGACTTGCCGATACCAGCGACCCCGACGGAATCAAACCAAGGCCACAGACGTGGAGAGGACATCGAAATTGAGGTCACCATGAGAGCAGGGCATGAAGGGCCTCAGAAGTTGAGACTTTTTTTTTTTTTTTTTTTTTGGCTGATCGATGAGAATGAGGATGATGAAGATGATGCTACGGATTTCCATTTCAGTCTGAGACTACACATGACAGGGCTGTACTATACGCTTCCTTTCATAATATATCCCGGCGTCAACCAGGCCCGAGAGATATAGACACCTGCAGTGTTGGTCAGGAAATTTGACCAACACTCTCTGAAACGCATCCATTAAGTGGATGGAACTCGACTGTGTCAGTGTGTGGTCCCAGTCTTCCCAACTGAGTCCACAGCAAACTCAACTCTGGATAGGAGCCAGCTGGGGCAGAAAAACCCACATGACTCCGATGGGATTTGAACCCATGACCTCCCAGCCGGGAGTCCGCGACGCTAACCACTTCACCACGGCGGCTGGTCCCTGCAGGCAAATTTAGAGTGCATTTTCTATTGTGGGCAGGCAGAAGGTGGGAAGGGGGGAGTGGGCCAAAGGGGATGGGATGTGGGGCAATGGAAGGGGGGAAGGGGGGAGACCACAATATGTTCCAACATCAGTGCTCTTGAATCTATAAAACATCCTATACTTGGACTACAATTCACGTAAGTTTATGGAGTGGGCTTCTATGGATGTAAAGGAGATATTTAAACAACAGGAAACACACACACACACACGCACACACACACACGCACACACGAAGACAGTTGAACAGACTGACTACCTAGGCAATCACACTAAAACAGCTTCACTGAGCATCCCAGATGTTTTGATGAGGGGAATATGAAATCAAACCTCTTCCTTTCTGGTGCTGGGCATAGCCACCACCTTGTGCCTCTGTGCCACACACGTGATAGCCACAGAACCCTGATTGGCCATCCTACTGCAGTGACCTTCAATGTAGAGATTCACAGTTCACTGATGCTAGCTAAAGTGATGTCCACCAATTTACATCCAACAAGGTGACAAAATAAAACTGTGTGGAATGCATCTGTGTGTGTGTGTGTGTGTGTGTGTGTGTATGTGTGTGTGTCTGTGCGCACGTGTGTGCACTCATGGGTTTGTGTGCATATCTATCTATCTATCTATCTCTATATATATATATATATATATATATATAAACAGAGAGTTTAAAAACCACAACAGACGAGATAAAAAGATTTCCAAAATTTTCGGCTTTAAATTTTAATGCCTTCCTCAGTGGTAGTGAGTTATATATATATATATATATATATATATATATATATATATATATATATATATATATATATATATATATAATGCTGAACAATTAAGTAGTGGGGGGGAAAACAAGTGCAGGCTAACAATTCTTCAGTCATTATATACTGCTCAAAAACAATTGAAAGGCCACTTGGAAATTCTCTCGCTATTTCACAACAGAACAGAAACAAACCCAAAACAATGCTTTCGAACTTTACTTCAGCCATTAATCAAAACATCAATGACACAGATTAACGACAAAAACAGCATGTTTTGTCACTTTCAAGTCCACTACCCATCTTTTCAAAAGTCAGAACGCCAGAGATACACAAAAACACAGTCAGTAACGTGTGTGTCCGCCATTTGCATGGATGCACACAATGCACCTTTGCCTCATGGATTGAGTCAGAGTCCTCAGAGTCATCTGGGGTATTGCCTGCCACTCCTGCTCAAGGAACTGGAACAGCTGGTTGAGGTCAAACCGGTGGGGGGGGGTGATTGCTTCAAAGTCACCGGCCCAGCACGTCCCATAGGTGCTCGATTGGATAAAGGTCCGGTGAGCAGGCTGGCCAGTCCATGTGGATCACATGTTGCTGCTGAAGAAAGTTGTTGATGACTCGAGCCCTGTGAGGTCTGGGATTGTCGTCTTGAAGTACTGCGCCTGGTCCAATAGCTTGCAGCGCTGGCAGCACAAGGGGCTGCAGGATGCCATCCCTGTAGCCCCACACCGTTGAGGCTGCCTTGCACCATGTGCAGGGGGGGTTCTGTAGTTCTGTGCCATCCCTCCCCAAACCATTATGGATCCACCACCAACTGGTGGGGGGTGATTGCTTCAAAGTCACCAGCCCAGCACGTCCCATAGGTGCTCGATTGGATTAAGGTCCGGTGAGCAGGCTGGCCAGTCCATGTGGATCACATGTTGCTGCTGAAGAAAGTTGTTGATGACTCGAGCCCTGTGAGGTCTGGGATTGTCGTCTTGAAATACTGCGCCTGGTCCAATAGCTTGCAGCGCTGGCAGCACAAGGGGCTGCAGGATGCCATCCCTGTAGCCCACGCCGTTGAGGCTGCCTTGCACCATGTGCAGGGGGGGTTCTGTAGTTCTGTGCCATCCCTCCCCAAACCATTATGGATCCACCACCTTAGCGATCACGCTCGCTCACGAGACCATCGTGATAGCGTTCTCCTTGCTGCCGCCAGACACAGTTCCTGCCGTCATGAAATGATAAGGCAAAGCAGGACTCGTCAGTAAACAATACTCTTGCCTACTGATCTCTGGTCCATTCTAATTGGAAGCGGTCTCTCAAAGTCTGAATGAGCGACTGACAGTCGACGACCAACCTCTCACACCCCCACGCCCTCCTGAAAGCCACGCAATTGCCCGCCCTTGGTCATCCTGACTCAGTCGTTGTCTCGAGGCATGGTTGCAAAAGTGCCGTAAACACAGGCATAAATGCCCACCAGTCTCTCAAAACTGGCTGACCTGTGTTCAGATAAGACATGGGTTGCACGTGCATTGCAGTATTCCTGCAGTTCAGATGTGCTCTGTTGCACAGGCCTGTTTGATTTGCACCCTTTTTTTTTTTTTCGTGCAGTATGTGCACATTTCAGTTCACCGCTGTGATGTGCATGACACAGACTGAGTTGATTTCTGATCAAATTCAAGTTGATCCATAAGTCTGTGGTGTTCTCACTACCAAGGGTTCGAAAAAGAATCCAACAGCACCCCCCCAAAGCAGCCGGCGAAGGATAGTAAAAATGGAATAAAACGAAAGTGTGGAGAGGGAAACAGCTGCTGAAAAACTAAAAGCATTTTGCAAACAGTATAAAATGTAGTGGACAATCTTTGAGCCTATGCTATGCTTGAGGATCCATTCAAGGATGCAAGGGAGATCAAAAGATATGGAACAGTCCGAGTGGTCAGCTCTGCTGTTCAATAACTCAAGCATTGTCATTGGCTAAGAATTGTGCAGGACAACCTTTACTTGGATCTCCTAAGAGATGCCATCTCCCACTGATTGACCAAAGAATATAATGCTGAACAATTAAGTAGTGGGGGAAAACAAGTGCAGGCTAACAATTCTTCAGTCACTTTATAGTAATGACTTGGCAAAGAATTGAACTTTTAGAGAAAAAAAAAAAATGAAGATGAAGAAAATGGGGGGAATATATTAATGAATATGCCTGAGGGAAACCATTGTAATCTCTCTTGAAGACCTCTATCTATTTGTATTGCCTGCTCCTAGGCCTTTCGTCCGCTGGATTGGACTCATCAGGGAGACATGGCTGATTGTGTCTGTGCTCCTGGTGTCAAATAGAGACACACCACATTACATAATTCTGTGGTGTTCTCACCAGTCCTATGCTTTAAACATCAGAACCATCAAAATGATGATGGTGGATGTTTAAAGAAAGGACTATGTGACTACAACCACTTGGATGAACTACTATTTATATCAGCACCATCCACTGAACACGCTGAAGATGGCTAACCCGCAGCGACTAAGACTCCATGCACTCCCCTCCCATCGCATTTAACAAGTTACTAATTGCCTTCGGCGTACCGATCAAGATGAACAGTGACGATCACCTCTGTTGTTCTACTTTCGATTCTTGAATTCTTCGCCCATCGATGGCAGACCAAACCGTTCAGGAGGCAACTGCTCCAAATTTCATAACCATTTTGCATCAGTTTAATTCAACATACCTTCCCGTGACGTTGACAGAACTGTGTAGCCAGTCTGATAGTGCAACCAGATCTTGCACAGTAACTTGTTTCCCAGACGGCGGTATGTTCCGTGACTCCATCTTGGCAGTTGAAAGAATTAAAATTGCAGATCGGAATTAGCCCCGTTAAGCAGAATGTATGGTTAAAAACAAGCACAGCAAGAAAGGGAATGGTCCATTGCATCTATGCGCTTTTTTGGTACTCAGTTTAGAATGTCAAAATCAGCAACACTGGAATGCCTGAACGTCTATTGTCAGTGCACAATATTACGCCTGTCCAGCTTTTACTAAAACAGTGCGACAAATGAAAACTTCTTGTGGATTTGTTGATAGAATACGCTGGAACAACGCCTTTAAAGCTGAAAGTATCTATTGCTTCGTATATTGTAGCGCTTTGTGTCTCTGATATTCAACATAGTATATAAAATGGTGTATTTTTACAACGAAGCGTTTGTGTTCAATTCCATTTATCGTAGCGTTACTATGACGACTGACCAAAAATAAGTACCTCACGTCAGGACAAAATGGTGGTTGTGAGATTCTCGGGGTGACCGCAGACGAAAAGGCTCCGGTCATGTTACATCTGTGGATTCATTGTTTTGCTTGAATCTGGACTTTCGTTCAAACAGACTGTATGCAGTTGTATCCTCCACTGATTTGCAGGGTCCTTGTCCTTGTTTTAAGGTGAGAGTCGAGATTTTAATGTGATACGTTCTCCAAGCCCACAAGAGCTGAAGAGGAAAGTAATAAGAGATTTGGCAAAGTGACAGACAACCGACTTGTAAGCTATTGCGGCTTATGAATAAGTTCCATTTTCGCGGTTTAATTTTTCATGACATGTGTTTGAGATATTTTGGATGTGAACTTAATAGTTAATCTCGAATGAAAAAAAAAAAATGCTACATGATTTGAAAAAAAAAAAAAGAAAAACATTAATTGACTTCCAAACTTAAGACTTGCCAAAATCTGGTATTGTAGCGACGCAACGATCTGTTTTTTCGTGTAGATGCATCATGCAGTTGTATAATTATTCAGTGATTATTTTTGTACTGGGTAGGCTGATGTTTCGGCAAGTGAATGCAATGAGGATTATTCAAGATGACAGAAATAGACCAAATGAGAATCATTCAAGTGATGTCCTTTTATGACATCATTTTATTATTTTAACAGTGGAATTATGTCCAGTAAAGGATTGCAACATATCATATTGATGTTGAAAGTAACAAAGAAAAAACTGAAGTAAGATGTTACATCTTTACTTTTCGTGTATCGATTATATTTTGGGTAAACAGACTCATGTCTGTGATTTTTTTTTTTTTTTTTTTTTTTTTTTTTTTACAGCAGAGCAGAATAAACAGATTGACATTTTCAGCAGCTTTTTCATCCTCATTCATAGTTGCAATTGATTTAGTTTTGTAGATGGATGGTTCAGAAATATTTGGAAATGAGTGCAGTGATCATTAACAATAATAATAATAATAATAACATACATTTATAGAGCACCCTGTCTCACTAGAGCTCACAGCGCTTTACAATATTTAACTATAAAGATGTCAAAAACAAAAATCACTGTACAAAACCATAAACCCAGTCACCTCATCAATTATGACAATGAAACAGAGCAGGGGGGGGGGGGGGGGGGGGGGCTGGCCAGCCAACATTGACACCACACACACACACACACACACACACACACACACACACACACACACACAAACACACTGTCAGTTTTCAAGTGTAACACTTACAAAACATAACGCAATGACACACCCAATAACAGGACAAAAATGTTTTCTATAAAAAAAAAAATTCCTTGAACAGATGGGTTTTGAGTGCAGAGCAGGATAATGAGGATAGTTTCTGTATCGCCCATCATTGTAAGTTATAGTGTTGGCTATGTGCTGGCTTACAAATATTAGCACATTACTGTCTGGCTGACACATAGACAACACACACACACACACACACACACACACACACACACACACACACACACACACTTAAACATTGTTATATGCTATCACTATGCATGCAAGCACAAATTTCTTGAAGAGCTATGAAAGGTATATGATCATAACATATGAAACAGACACACATTGTATGCACATGTGTGCATAGCATTTGCACATGTACACACATGCAGATGCTGTAAACACACACAACATCAGGTTCAGGTTGAGCAGCTAGGGCCATTAGTTTAGAGTTGTAGCCTATAAAGGCTGTAAAATGGTTGCCCCTCCCCCCCCCCCCCCCCCCCTCCACACACACACACACACACCAACCAATCAAATGTCAAATCCAAATGTCGATCCCAAGTCTTTCTTTAATTGCCTCCAGGTTTACAGGTAAACCTGTCGCTGCAACATTTACAGGATCTTGATCCCACCTCAGTGTATATTAATAATTAATGCGTCTTCATAGGTTGAACACTTCGGGGGGAAAACGCCTAATATGATATTGTCTTTACTTTTGGTCAGTCACTAAAAGGCTATCATCAAATGAATGAAACTTAATTTTTGTTTGTAGCAGAACGTACTTCCAAAAATATATTTTTTTTTTTGCTCTGGTATGTGTACATGTGTGTGTACTTGTGTGTGTGTGTGTGTGTGTGTGTGTGTGTGTGTGTGTGTGTGTGTGGTGTCATAATAGTGCCATTTCAGTTCATCTTTCTATTTCTTTCATCACACAAGAGTGATGAAGGCAACTGACAGGCATAATTTTTTAGGTGATATTCAGCAATTATCTTTAATAAGTTAGTTTTCAGTGCTGCTGATTGAAAGCCTGGAACTAGTGGAAGGGAGGAATATGACATAATCTGATTGGGAATGAGTTCCAGATTATCGCTGCAGAAGGTGATCATGAAAATGTCCTTTTGATTATGTTGTTTTCAGTTATAAGAGGGAAGAATTAGACATGTATGTAATCATTATCTAGACTGAATGATGAAGGAAATGGCCGCAATGTATCTTTGGAAAGGTTCAGATGGATGGATAAGTGCTTCACATTTGTAAGTTCTCTAACATAGACAGGCAGCTTTATAAGTACCGAATCCTGTTCTTGATTTTGAGCTGGGCTGATTCCCGTACATATCTGATTTATGATGTTGATTTGACAGTAATGACACCTGGTAGAGAAGATGGGCACACTTTGAAGTGGTGGAACTGAGACTGCAAAAACATCCAAAAGAAGAGTATTGCATTAATCTAATCTAGATATGATCATAATGATGTATGAAACACCAGCATTTTTATGGCATGTGTTCCTTTAAGAAAGTTCTGGTAGAGCTGATTAAATAAAATTCAAGAAAAGATGATTTTCTGATTTTGTCTGTGTGGTGTTTTGAAATGAGTTCAGAGTCAAGATAAAGGCCAAGATAATGAACACATGGCTCAAAGGAGAATTCAATGGAGCCCATAACTATTGATGGATGCAGTTTGAGATCTTGAGCACAAGAGCGTCTTGTTAACCATGTCATCTGGTTTAGTTCAGCTTGTTCATAGAGTTCCATTGTTTGATTATGAACAAATCTTGCAGGTTTATGACTAGACCTACCTAATTTGCCAGACTGTTCAAAGTGGGTGGCATCAACAAATATTTTATGGTGAACAGAATGGTTCTTGATAATGTTAGTCAGGAGTGTTGTGTACGTTATGAAATCACTGGACCCAGCACAGAATGTTTGCTTTAAGGTCTGTCACACACGTGCATGTGTGTGTGTGTGTGTGTGTGTGAGTAGTTGGGACGTGGAAGAGATGGAAGGGGACTAAGAGAGGGAGTGGAGGTTGAGAGGAAAAGGATTGTGCAAACTGATGTGACTGCTTTCTAAGGTGCTGTGAATTGTCAGAAGAATGTCCCTTCATCATATAGTATTATAGTGTTGTTGTTATTTTTTTGTTTGACATGGATCTGAAGTATTGTTCACAAGAACGAAAGCTGTTGTGCAGGAAACTCTCTATTGCATCTTTTTAAAAAAAATGTCTTTAACTAGTTTTTGGTCTTTGATTTAGTTCTGAATATAAAGTTGTCTCAAAACAAGAAAACCTGATTGATTGTTACTTTAGAGGTAGGTGGAGGAGGAAGGATGTGGAGAGGAGAGCAAGGATCTATAAAGAGGGGAAGGTGAGGGGGTAGAGTGGGTGAAAAAAACTATTCTCCATCCCATCCCTACCCCCCCCCCCCCCCCCCCCCCCCCCCCCCCAATAAAAAAAAAATTCACAAAATGGAAGTTTGATAGCCAAGAGAAACAGGTCATAAGAAAAAGGGTTGTTGTTCTTTTTCCTCCCACAAATATGCTAGTTTGCTCTTGTTCATGCATTGTAATTGATGATTGTTGTGCTTAATAGTACTGCCATGACTGCACAACCATTTTATTCACACTAAGCAGAATCAGAAAGAGGTAGGAAGGAAGGAAGCAAAAAAAAAAAAAAAAAACCCCACCTTATTGCAAAGCACTTTCTTTTTTCAGAAATCCAGGATGTAGACAGGCCGAAGATTGAAGAAGTGACAGAATGAAAAAAGAAGATTGCGCAGACTATCAAGATGTCAAAAGGATGAAAACTGAGGTCGAACAGTGAAGTGGTTGATCCCTGTCAGGATGCTAATAGAGTGATCATTGAGGTGAACTGGGTTGAACAGCTTGAAGGAGAGCCAAGATGCCCACTGCTTCCACCTTCACAGGCTACAGGCCAAGTGGGACGTACGGCACCACATACGGTACGTCTTACACCACCTCTGGTCTGGGCCGCAGTGGATCTGCCACACGCCGGACAAGCGGTCTGACAAATGGCTACTCCTCCCCTGTTGGTGGCAGCAGCTCACAGTACAGGAACTCGCGGCCCCTGCCGAGCAGTCTGGGAACTCTTGACAGACACAGCAGGAAACTGGAGGATATTACACTCGGAGGGTATGATGCTACACGGAGAGCTCGTGCCTCTCCAGTGTCCATTGGTGCATCCTCGAGGTTGGGACCTCTCAAAGCTGACCACAGCACGGGCCTTACTGGATCTAGGTATGCCACACCAGATAGAACAGTAGATTACATCTCAGGTGCATCCACACTGAATCGGAGGAACTCTCGGACTGGTCTGGACTCGGTGAGTAGCACTCCACCCAGGACATTGTCTGGTCGGCGAGCTGCAAGTCTAGCCAGTCTGCACATTGATGATGAACCTTCCCTCTCGCTCTCCATCCGATCCCGCACTGAAAGCACTGACAGGGTCATTCAGCGACCCAGCAGTCGTAGAGGAAGCCGAGTGGAGGATGACATCTTAGGAATGTCGCCACGAGTAAGACAGACAGGACCAGAGGATAAGAAGGATGTGGTTGGCGGACGAAGCGGATATACCCCAAGCATGTCTCGCGAGTCCAGTCCTGGCACGAGCAATGGAGTAGGGCCTAGAGGTCGTCACTATGGGGAAACCCGAGAGGAGCTGACCAACTCACGTTTCTCCAATCGTAGCTCCAGCAGTGGTACTTCTACCAATGTAAGTTTGTTAGCAAAAAGTTTGCTTGTGTCTTGTCCTCTTGTTGCTGTTATTGTTGAAATGCTGTTCAGTGCTTGGGTGTGCAGAGGTTTACATGGCCTGAAGCACGAAAAAGGGTAACTTTTTGTGGCATGGAAGATTCATTTTGAAGCCTGTTATTTCAGTGTTCTTACGAAACATGCACAAAGATGTGACATGTTATGAAAGTTTGGGACATTTGTTGATTTCATTTTCAAATTTTGAAGCAGTTAATCACAGAAATGACAGTGCATCTTCGCATTGGCTTTTGCTTTGTCCTGGAATTCAGTCGTTGAGCTCCTGATCCTATAATTCAAAATTATGAATTTATTCATTTGTGGAGCTGTTTTCACTGAAAATGAACTGAAAAAAACATGTGGAGGGAATACTGAAAATTTCAGTATTTCCTCCACGTATTTGATGTTCTTTTTCTTACAAGTCATTAAGAAATACAACCAGCAAGCACCATAACACATGAACTAGAAAAAAAAAAAAAAAAACCTTTGAAGTAACATGATTTAGAAATGTAGAGCAGCCCCACTTTTTCTTTAACTCCATGCTGTCACTTGAACAATCTCTACATTTATCATAATTTAATATTGTATAAGATTTCAGATTATAGTTCTTTTTGCAGCAGCAAAGTTTGAGGAGCTGTGTATGATACTATTGCTAGTGCACATATCTAAAAGTAAGAAATAAGGAGTTTATGATTTTGTTTAGATTTTTCAGAAGACTATAAGGTACTTTTGTTTGTCTGGAGAATTTCTCCAATCATACTCATATGTATTGAGTATGCGCTTGAGATTCTAGTACATTGTCTGATAGGAGTATAAAGTTAAACATGGAAAAATCGAACTAAATGAATCATTAAGCACTGCTTAGCAGATAATACCACTGGTATATTGTTCCTAACTGGCTGACAGCAATATCACAATCTCAACCATTAAAAAAAAAAAAAATGAAACAGAAACACTAGTAAAAGAAACTATCTAAAGATCTAATTTCAATAATGCCAGTAGGCATCCTTACTTTTAGTTCTAATTTTCACTTTCCCCCACTTCACACATACACACACACATTTGCAAACACACAGTGTCATCTCTGGTTGGATTAATGTTGATGGGGGGACATTCTGTTCATGATGTGTTTGAAATAGCCTGTGCAGGGTTGGTGGACAGGTCATCGGTGGGGGGCAGGTCTGCCAGCTGCTGCTGCACTGTATTAAACTATCATGCCTGCATGTGGATAGCACTCTCTGGTAGTGACAGGCCAGGGCAGTTGACTCTTCAGTGGCCCCATGGCATTGTAATTCTGGCATCCCCATGGGATGAACAGTGTCAGTCCTACCTCATCCCCAAAAGGGCATTACTTTACTTTGACTCGTCGTGGTAGAGATGGTTGACAAACAGTTCCTCTAAGGCAGTCATGAGGGCACTCACTAGTAACACAATTCAATTGACATCACAGTGCCATTTCACGTTCACTTCCACACTTCCTGCAAGGTTTAACGCACAGTCTTCTCCCTCACCATTCATTCCTGCATCTACCCCCATGCTGCCATAGGTTCCTTCTCTCATTAATATGCATGAGACACACCTAAAAGTAAAACAATACTTATATTGCCAGTGTCAGTGGAACAGTAATCTCATAACTATATAACTTATGAGTCATAATTAGGCACCGACACTGTATTAACTTTGGCTGCATACATTTACATTTAGCTCAGGGCCACACTGGCAGGGTATTGCATGAGCGGTTTCCTTGAGCTGCTTTGTGCTTACATGGCAATAGATGAAACCAGGGGACTGCCAGCTTGACCCTATAATATGTTATCTCTGGAAGCCAGAAGTTTGCGTCCAGATCTGGGGGCTGTCTGGCTGAGAGCATAGCTGTTACAAAGGCGGCAGTAAAGAGAGCGAACGGCTTTGGTCACGGATGCAGCGAATAAGGCAGAAGAGGCAAGCAATTATAAAGTTGAACTTTTCTCTACAAGCAGCAGATTTGGTGTCATTGTTTCAGCTAGCTGCGATGCACCAAAATGTGATGGTGCATTTTTTTCACAGCACGGACTTGCACTTCTTTCTTTGCTATGCTCATTGGCAAGGATGAATGTGAGCAAATACGAAAATTTCTTGTTCAAGAGTCCAATGTTTTCTGAATGGCCCTCATCTGCCCTCACTTGAATTCAGTACGGCTTTTGTTTCGTCCTCTGTTCAGAAACTCATGGCTGTTCTCCTAGCCATCTTTCACAGCGCCCAGCTGGCACATGGGAATGGAAAGTGGCCACATTTGGCCTGCCTTTAGCTCATCTCAGAAGCAGGGCCATGGTGCGGTATGGCACAGCATGGATCTCTCTCTCTCTCTCTCTCTCTCTCTCTCTCTCTCTCTCTCTCTCTCTCTCTCTCTCTCTCTCTCTCTCTCTCTCTCTCTCTCTCTCTCTCTCTCTTTTATATATATCCAGATCTTTAAAAAAAAAATTTGCTTTCGAATTGATTCCCTTAAATATATATCTCATGTTAAAGGTGTCATTCCAAAGGCAAAATCTTGTGCAATCAATCATTCAGCTAGCATTCCATCATCCAAATGCAGGTATGTCATCCCAGTGCAAAATATTATATGCTCTGTCTGCCCCTTTTCATAGTGTTTATTTTTTTGTCCTTTTTTTTTTTTTTGTCTGATTACTCTGCTGAGTAAGACCTTCCCAAGACTGTCTGTGCCTGGTAAAGTGGTATATATTGTGCATTGTCCTGTCCTGGTATGATAAGAGGGATATTGTCGTCCATAGTACTCTTCCCTTCTTCATCTGCACTGTCTGCAGGTCTCGCAGTGGCTGACAAACAGTTTTAATGAAGAAATCTGTCCTATACAAGTACTGATGGAACATCCCAACATGGACTCGCAGCAGCCTGGCATTCTTCTCTTCAGTTGAATGAACTTATTCACTTTTTTTTTTTTTTTTGAGTTATATACTCACACCCGACTAGGAACTTCCCAGCATGCTCCCTGTAGGATGACAGCACCCAGTCCCACACGTGAGAAGGATGGTCTTTTGAAAGCTGACTTCAGGATCTGTTGTATAGTCACCCTTTTCTTCACTGTCTAAAGACCAAAAGGCCTCTCTTCTGCCTCAGACCACTCCAGTGGAATTTACTTTTTCAACCCTGTTAAGTCTTGTGGTTGCAGCCAAGTTTGGAATAAATTCTCTATAGAAACTGATGAGGCTCTGCAGACCGGGCGCTTCCTTCTCTGTCTTTGGTCATGGTGGTGCAGTCAATATTTTCTGCTTTGTGCAGGATGTTTGTGGTCTTGGCTGATGATGAATTTCAAAAACTCCACATTAGGTAGTCATTTAACATTTGGAAGGTCATGCTGTGAGGCTGGCTTCTTTTAGCATTCCTGGAACTTTTTCAGAGTGGTGATCTTTTCTTCCTAAGTCTCAGAAGCAGTAACAAGGATGTCATCCATGAAACTGACAACTGGTAAGCCAGTCAGAACTTCATCAGTTAGGCCAACATCACCAGTCTGAATTGCATTAGCTTCAAATGAAATAACCCTTATTAGGGGGTTGCAAATGCTATGAGCTCCCTGGTTAAATGGACCTTTCCAGCGCATAAGCCTGTTACTGTTGCTTCCTGGCAGGAGCAGCAGACCATATTTACACCCAAGAATTGTTGATCTTCAGCTTTGTGTTGAAGTACTTTTCTCTCTGTCTTCTGCCTCAGGGCATCCTGGACAAAAAGTGGTACACCTCTCCCAAACAGTCTGGAGATCTGGGATGTACTGGCACATTGTTTTCACTTCTTCCACTAGCTTTTAAACTTCGTGCATAACATCTCAAGATTGTCACAGGTCCACAAATGGCTGTCCAACAGAGCACAGAGCATGTAGAACGGGAAGAACCCAAAAGTCTTCTGGAGCGCTTCTCTGTATGTGAAGAGCACCGCTGGAAGGCAACAGTCCTACTCAAGGACCTTCAGTCGCTCTTTGGACACCTTCTTCAACATGATTTTCAGCACTTTGTTCAATTTCTGTACCACTACCAGCCTATTGGGAATGGTAGTAAGCAGTATTGTCAGCTAAACAGTAGTAACATCACTAATAACTTCAAGTGAAACCCACACTAATTAAACATTATCAACTTTAATCATTTAAAAGTCAATGCAAACATGAAAATCACATACAAAGTTCAAAGCAAGGGACTGTTCATCTCCTGATAATCGTGTAGATACACTTGGTGCCTTAAGAAAGGCATGCTTACTACTAACCCCCCCCCCCCCCCCCCCTTTGGCAGCGCCATATCACATGAGCCAGTAAGTAAGAGTAAGTGCTGCCTGTGGCAGGAACAGAAACACAAAGGCAAGCCAGCCTGCTACATGCTTTCCTTAGAGCTTAGGAAGCCAGCTGCTGCAGATGGCCAGATTTACATTGTGACAATTATGCTTCTTAATTTTTAATGTTTTTATGAAAAATGTCCAAACTGCAGAGGAATTTGGTGCACTTGATTACAATTTGTCAGTGACATGCAATTTTCTCACATAATCACTAAATCAGGCAAGTGAACTTAATTTCATTTCCACACACAATGCATGCCAGTTAATGAAATTCAAACTTCCGTTGACACAGTTAGTTTGATCAGAAACAGAATCAAGACTCCACACTGATTTCGACCGTGGACACCATTTTGTGCTTGTATGTGTCTACATGTTGATCTGTACTATATATAATGAAATTTCAGATTAAACTATTTAAAGAGAAGACAGCTGCTAAGATCTGTACCCAAGCTTGATAGCAAAGACCGGTTTCTAACCTTTTTTTTTTTTTTTTTTTTTTTTTGTAAAGCTAGAAGTTTGGCACAGTAGAAAGATTGGTTTTCAATAAATGAACACTAACATGGTAAAGCAAACTTCGAACGGGGTATCTAAGTGTGTTTACATGATTTTGGTGTATACACACATGCGTGCGTGCGCGCGCGCACAACACACACACACACACACACACACACACACACACACACACACACACACACACAGTACATGTACATTAGAGTATATCATGTTGAAACAGTGAAGGGCAAGACCAAGCTTTGTTATTAATGGCTTTGACCTTTTTTTGTATGACAAATGAGACACTGCCATGTTGCTGATTGGGGACTTGAGAACACACACAGTGGAAAGCCAACAACGATAAAAAAAAAAATCTGACTAAAGCATGGCGTCATATGTTCTTTTTTTTCACAGGGCAAGGGTGAAAGACAAAGATGGGGGTAAAGTTGGTCTGCGGAATTTGGGCAATACGGTAAGTTCAGCAAGGACACACACACACACACACACACACACACACACACACACACACACACACACACACACACACACACACACACACACACACTTCTTCGAAATAGGGAATAAGAACAAGGTGATAATGTTTAAGTGATCACTAACAAATGAATATTTGAAGATGTATTCTTCACTAGCAATTAGTGGAGGGGGTGTTCAGAGACGTCAGTATTAACTGTTGAGACTAAAAGCTTTCCAGATATTTAAAAAAAAAAAAAAAAGAAAAAAAAGCCTTGAAGAGCTGTAGCAGCAAGGGGAAAAAATCCTCATCAGGCAAAGTTGATTTCCATCACATGGAGTCTGAATAGGAAGACAAAGGATAAACTGACTCCACTGCCAGACACGTGAGAGTGACTGACCCCCAGTGACCTCTTGCTGGTGTCTGAGGACAGTGTCTGCTGTAGATCTCTAGGGACCACTGAATATCACCATCATCATGATGCTGTACACAGCTGTGTCAGGACATCTGGAAAAAAACAACAGTGCAGTTTGAAACAGCGCCAGGTTGTTTACACAATTGTACAGTCTTTTCTCTGTAAATATCGTTGATACTGCCAGCCTTACCAACCACACCCTGTCTCCTCTTCCTCGGGACTTTACTTTGTTGCAAAGTCAAGCTCCTGTATTTTTCAAACAACTTGTACTGTAGCCAGCTTGATAGAAGACAGACAGAGAATAGTGTGTTCCACTGAACAAAACCTGCAGGGTAACATTATTATCAACTTCATGGAAAGACTTGCTGCTGCAGAGCCGCAGCTGCTGATAGCAGTTTGTAACTGTAAAGTTGGTTTGCCAACAGTTGGGATTAGTGATATCTGGTGGTGGTAGTTGTGCAGAGCCCTAGAAAAAGGTTCTTCACCTGTCAGTTGACCGCATCCACATCCGAAAGGAGTGAGCACAAGGCTTGCCGCAGTTGGGAAGCCTGAATCATCTATTCGTGCATCATCAGAGAGAAGATTGTCTCCTGAAGCCTAGCTGGGCGCTGCTGGTACAAATTAAGATACCACTGCATCTAATTCTACTGCTGCTATCACTACGACCACTACAACTACTACTTTGTGACTGAACTGTTTAAGGACAGAATCTTTTTACACCAGTCCAGCTGCTGGTATTTAGATGCACAGAAATAAATGTATGAAGAAGACATGAAAGAGTGTGTTTTTGTGTGCTCGAGCATGCCCACATGTATATAATCACACTCTTCATTTTGCCCCAGACACTCACTCACAAAGGCACTATTTTTTTTATAATAAAAGATACTGCTTATCAGACAGCCTCATCCCTCACCCACCACCCTCACAAACTGGGCAGAAAAAGCTTGTATATGACATGGTGATTGCAGGACCGTCGTTTTTATAAAATGAATTCGTATGTTTATTTCAGTTCTCTGCCACAAATGCTCTTCGGGCGTTTAATATCAAGAAATTGTTCATCACATCACAGAGAGAGAATTCATACATGTTAAAAAAAGAAGGCAATTTTTTGAAGAACTCGCACTAATTCGTAAACTTCTCATACAAAATTGATTCAGACACACTGCTTGTGCATGCAGGATAGTCCACTTCAGGGCATTAGCTAAAAATCCCTGCAGAAGAAGACTATCAGTTTGACTGTCACAGAATAGGCTTTTTGTGCCTGTATGTTTTTCTGTCAACTGACAGAGATGAGTGAGTGCTACATGTTGCTTCTGTCACTGGCTAAAGTTATCGATTCAGTCTTTGATGCTGCTGAAACTGGAAATTCACTCATTTAATGATTTATGCACCATTGAATTTTTATTCCCGAAACGGTGAAGGTTCAAAATATTTCACGACAAAATGATGTGTTCCTGTTAGGTGTAAATGCAAACATATATGTGTTAGTATGTTACTTTAATGGATTACACAAAGATTTTTTTTGATTATCAGATTAGTAATACAAAACATTTTGTTCTATGTGTTTAGAAATTATACACAAAATGATGCATTAGTGCATGCATTGTTAGTCATAGCGTTTGCTAGTAATACTAAAGATCAGAGTAAACACCATTGGTAGCAAGCATAACAAGACATTCCAACATTTACACAGTTAATTTTGGTAGTGGAAAAGACTATAACAAACCTCTTTTCAGTGTTTAATTTGAAAGGGTTTTTTTTTTTTTGTTTGTTTGTTTCAGTTTTAGATGTATGAATTTGGAGTTATAGCTCAAAATGTGCAATAGTTTCAGAACAGCTTTTCAAAAGGCCAACGAAACACCAAGTGACCACAGCATTCTTTACCACCTTCCTGGATTCTCCATCTGACCCTCCTCCCTTCTTCCATCCCCTCTCCTACCATCCTCTTTCCCTTCTGAGACGCCATCCAATCACAGTACCTTTCAGTTTGTCTTTGAAGATCCTTCCAGCAGTTTTCCACATTATCTTGCAGAGCGACAGACAGAAGACTGGCGACAGTAGCCTAAATACACAGGTCAGATCCTGCAGGGCAGTTAACATCACCTGTTGTTGTGTGTGTGTGTGTGTGTGTGTGTGTGTGTGTGTGTGTGTGTGTGTGTGTGTGTGTGTACGTGCGTGCAAGTGTGTGTGTGTTGTGTGTGTGTGTGTGTGTGTGTGTGTGTGTGTGTGTGTGTGTGTGTGTGTGTGTGTGCAGTGTTTCATGAACTCAGTGCTCCAGTGTCTGAGCAACACCAAGCCCCTGTTGGAGTGGTTTCTGAAGGACAGCTATCTGCTGGACATCAACACCACCACCTCAAGCATGAAGGGAAGCCTCATGAAAGGTTGGTCCTAGAAATCAGTCAGTGCTCCAGTCTGTTTGGAGTCTCAAATCTTGCCTCATCAAAGATCTCTGGCATCATATGTGAGGAAGTCAGTGAATGAAGACAGCAGTTTTCAGCACGCAACACTGCTGCAGCAGTTATTTTTTTCAATAATGAAAGCAGCTTACTCAGAAAGTTCTGCATTACTGAACCTTATCACTACCTCATCATCTCTTATGACTGTTGTACAAACTGCCAAATAAGTTATGAGTTAAGAAATGAAGACAGACATCTACAGTACATAACACTATGACATCAGTTTGAATAGGTCACTATGTGAATCTGACAGTAAGTGGTTTCAGTCAGTCAGTCAGTCAGTTTGAATAGCTAGAGGAAAACAATTTAACAATGATAATTATATATCACTACCACATCAGTTATGAATAAGAAGATGAAGATTAGATAGTGATCACAGTAGTATACAATATTATTACATCAGTTTGAACAAAATAAACAAAGACAGCTGTCTAGAGTATATAAAACAAAACCACATCAGTAATGAATGGTTAGTGAAGGAGGAAATCTGTAATACATGACATCACCATATCAGTTTGAACAAATAAATGAAGACGATAGTCAGTTGTGAATAATAACTAAATCATGAAATTATAGAAAGAGACATCTGTTAAATACATGTAACACTGCCATGTGAAGTATGGTGGAGGAACTCAATTGAAGGAATATGAACAAATACAAGCCACGATATCAGACAGCAACACCCATCATGTTCAACATGAAAGTCCGCCTGATTAAAACAAACGTGCCAGTTATTCGTCTTTCAGTGGATGTGTGTGTGTGTGTGTGTGTGTGTGTGTGTGTGTGTGTGTGTGTGTGTGTGTGTGTGTGAATGAATGAGTGTGTGTGTGTGTGTGTGTGTGTGTGTGGTGCCAGAAAGTTGAGTCCTTGGGAAAATATATTTTATGTCCTTTTCTTGTGTTTATTATGCACAGTTCTCAAAGAAACTTGAAGGAAAACTTGGTGAAAGCGTCGTTTGGAAACAGTTGAGCTACACTGTCAGCTATATGAAAATGAAAGAAAAAGTGTCTGTAATGTCGTGAAGTCTGGATGGGTGTCTGTATACATTGGGGATGAGATCATCTGGCAAGTGAGGGGAGATAATTACAACCGGAAAGCTCAGTGTGAACCTCTCAGTCAAAAGACAGTAAGGTGGAACACAAAATTGACAGCACATTTTACACATATGATGTAAGTCAAACTCTTTTTATTCAAACTCATACTGTCACAACATGCATAATAATGGCCTGAAGAAGGTCACCATGTGTAAGACTTGGGCAACTGAATTCCCTCAGGGTGTTGTTACAGTATCTTTAAGATTCAGAGGTGGGCACTGACAGAAATGCTTTAGAAAAACCTTCACAAAACCCAGTGGAAGATGACACATAATACACTAGGGAGTTCTTAACTGCACTCCTCAAATTAGAACATAAACATAGAACATCCCCTGTCCCTGCCACCCCCCCCCCCCCCCCCCAACAACAACAACAACAAAACTTTCTCAGGAAGGAAAAGCTTCCAAAGGAAGAAAAGTTTGTCTCAAAGCTCTTTAATCAATCTCAACACTCCCCCTCTAAAGAGAAGTCTCAAAGGATGAGCTAATCTACTGGGGGGGGGGGGGGGGGGGGGGGGGGGGCCTAAGGCTGGAGGATGGATAAGGTTGGATCAGGATTGTGAAGGTTTACATGGGTGTACATTCTTTATATATATATATATATATTATGCTGGACAGACGGATATGACTGGTTTGATAGGTACAAAGTTTATGGAGGTGTGTGCAATCTTTTTATGTGATGCTGGACAGGTGAATATGGCTGGAATCGATAGTTATAAGGTTAATTTAGATGTGTAATCCTTTCCCCACACTTTCATTTTTATTATACTAATTAATTGTTATTTACTTATTTTTGTTGTTAGCTTTTGCCAGTCTGATGAAGTCACTGTGGAAGGACCCATCCACAGAGAGCTACGTGTCACCCAATGCCTTCAAGACTCAGATCCAGAAATTTGCTCCGCGGTTCATGGGCTATGCGTAAGTTGGTCTGTGACACCATCTTTACCTAAACGCTTTATTTCCTACCTTGCTTCAGCATGTTTGCTTGGTATCTTTTCTGGAGGTGTCAAACTATTTACAGTGTTTGGACTTTATCTTCTCCTGTGGCACTTTGTTAGAATATTTGCAGGGGTTAGATTCAGATCTTCTCCTGTGGCACTTTGTCAGAATATTTACAGTGGTTGGACTTTATCTTCTCCTGCGGCACCTTGTCAGAATATTTACAGTGGTTGGACTTTTATCTTCTCTTCTCCTGTGGCACCTTGTCAAACTGTTTACAGTGGTTGGATTCTTGCCTTCTCCTGTAGCACTTTGTCAGAATATTTAGGTAGTTGGTAATTAATTCCAGTGTTCTTTTGCACCAGCCACTGTGGTGCGGGGGTTAATGTCAGAGGCTTGCGTCTGTCTGTAGAGAGAAACTTTTTCAGTTACCATGGCGTCTACCTACAGAATAGGTGAGGTTCATGCTTTCTCCAGTGACCCTCAGGCCTGGTGTGGCACAGTGATGGACCAGTCACACTCTGTACATGCTCCTCTTTCTTAGCCAAAGCCACAAAGCCCGAAGAGCGGCCGTTGATGAAGACCTTGCCTCTGTTGTCCCCTTCATTGTCCCTTCCCAGGCCCAGAAGTTGAAGTTGGAGCAGGTTAACTGTCCAGTCAGAGTGCTGAAGAGGACAGAGTCCGGCGCCATGTGCACACACGTTTATGCACAGCTGGATCAACACTCCTGTAAAACCTCAGAGGATGAGCACATGGCTTGGGCAGGTAGTTTGCCAGGCTTATATCTATGGCCAGCAACAGCATCCCCCCAAAGCGGATACAAGTGCACATTTAAGTCAGGGCTGTGTGTGCCAGTTGTGCCATTTGGCAGAGCATAATTGGGCAGCATGCTAAAAGTCACAGTCTACATTCAGCAAGCTTTGTGTGTGTGACCTGACTGAAGATATGAAATTACTTGACTGCCACATGGTATAATTACTGTTCAGGCAGCAACCATCCTTTCTGATTTCACTGTGGCCTTTTCTCTTTCAATCGCCCTGTTATCACAGCGCTTGATAAGTGTGAAGATAATTTTAGTTTGGAATTGACAGTATGAAGTGAATTCATTAAGGGTGATCACTCTTACTGCCTTACTGAGTAAGGAGGTTAGTTAAGCTCCCTAGTCCTTGCAAGTTTTGGGGGGTGGGGGGGGGGGGGGGGGATTTCTGATGATATGGCGATGTTGCATGCCAAGTGGGGATGAGGCATTTTGTTTTGAGAGACAAGTATATTGTAAAACTACTTTAAATAGTAAAATTCCTCTTTTTTTTTTCTGAAGATTTCTTATAAGATGTAAACTCAGAGTCCCAAGAATGGAGTGGTGTGCCGGTCTTGTAAGAGGAATGCTGGTCTTGTTCTTCCAGGCAGCAAGATTCTCAGGAGTTCCTTCGATATCTTTTGGAGGGCATTCATGAGGATGTGAACCGTGTCACCACCAAACCCAAGCCTGTTGTTCTGGATGATAATCGGCTGGACAGCAAAAGGTCAGTGCCCCCCCCCCCCCCCCCCCAACAGCACAAAGTCTGAGGGTGAAAGGAGTGAAGAGAAAGGGGCTGAGTAAACCAGAGAGACTCATGCCAGTCTCTATGCGTGTGTGTGTGTGAACATAGTCTGTCTCAACATCAGTGTTGGATCTCTTCCCTGTTGTGGATGGCTTAGTGTATATGGCAAGTTGTGCACATTGAAAAAAAAAATCACATGTTTTATTGTCCACGGAAGGCACAAATGTGTACAGTCACCCCCCTTCCCCTATCTCTCTTTTTTCTTTCTGTCTCTGTCTGTCTGTCTGTCTGTCTGTCTGTCTGTCTGTCTCTCTCTCTCTCTCTCTCTCTCTCTCTCTCTCTCAGATTTTATCTTTCACTGTGAGGGAGTTGTGTGCAATTTTGGGGCAACTATGTGACTGAGGTCAGATTTTGGTAAGATTACTGAAAATAGGACAATTTTCTAAAAATGTTTTAACTCATCAAAGGCTTCATGATCTTAGAGGAATTCATGGATATGCAATGCATATGCATTCAGACAACACATACACTAACTGACACATCCTCTGCTTTTACCCTCCCTTACCCTCATCTTTCTTTTCTACATACACTTGCACAGACGCACTGATACACATGCTGTGCCCTATAACTCCCACCCTCATCACACACACACACACACACACACACACACACACACACACACACACATACATACATACACATACACACACACACACAGACGTAGAACCACACACACACACACAGCCCCTTTAAATAACTGTCAAATTATTTTTAAGCTTGTCATCACATTCTAAGAGAAAAAAAAAAGAAGCTTAAGATATTGAATCAAATATTTTAAAGATAATGTTTGCTGTAATCAGTATTAGTCATTATGGTGTGATGCACTTGTTGACGTAGCAGTTTTAAGGCTGTTCAGTCTAAAACAAAGAGTTGTGTTGCAGCGATCCGGAAAAGCCAAGGAATACTGGAATGCCTACCTCACCCGAGACAATAGCCATATTGTTGGTGAGATGATAGTCTGCTTCTCTTTTGTTTGTTTGATGGCCTCTGTCTGTCATTCTGCCATTGTGTGTGTGTGTGTGTGTGTGTGTGTGTGTGTATATGTGTGTGTGTGTGTGTGTGTCTGTCTGACTGTATACAGTGGATCATCAGTGATACACTAACATAATGTTCACAATGAAACTTGCATTCCTGATCAAAACCTTCTTTCCTGTGCCAGCATTCCCCAGTTCAGTCAGAGTGGGGGGTTTAACATGATCGTTCTTCTATGAAGACATTTTTTTCTGGTCCCAAGCAAAGAGAATGTGTCATTCACTTTTCAAACATGGAGAATGGCATGCCTTGACAGCAGGTCCACTCACACATTGGCTCTCCCAACTGGACACACTGTCTGAGACTGTCTTCGTTTGCGCGGAAGTATTGGTTAAAATTTCTCTGGTGCCCTGACACTTGTGTTACAGGTGTTGAGTGGACTCCACTGTATGTGTGTGACAGACTGATGGAACATTGTGTGGTAGAGCTATATGTGTCATTGTGTGGTAGAGTGATGTGTCGTATTGTGTACTGGAGTACATGTAGCATTGTTTGACAGAGTTATGTATAACGTTGTGTGATAAGAGTTTCATATAACATCCTATGGTAAAGTTATATATATAACATGTTGTAGAGTAACAAGTAAAAGTAATTGGTAGAGTTATATATATATATATATATATATATATATATATATATATATATATGGGGAGAGAGAGAGAGAGCAACATCTGGTAGAGTGATAAATAGAGAGAGATTGATTGATGATCTTTATTCCCAAAGGTACTGGATAAGCAAGGAAATGCTTTTTTTTTTTTTTTTCTTTTTACATCTGGCCCTTGTCCCTTCAGAACAGACACTTGTATGCAATAAAAAAAAAAAAAAAAACTAATATATAACAAGGACAATAATGATTCATTTTAACATTTAAAAAAAACACATGCAAGAATTGTCTGGAACACACACACACACGCATGCACGCACACACGCTCAACCACGCAATGTCTGATATCCGTATGCGGAAAAAAGGATGTAAAAAGCATCAGTCACCAAACTAGTATTGTCAGTATAGTCTGAGGAGGAATGAACATTGATTCATGAGCCAGTCATGTTCAAGTACACAAGCACATTTTCATTTGCAACATTCTTACTCAAAAGCAAGACTGGTTTTCAAGGCAGTGAAGAATACGAAATAAAGTTGTTGTGGGTTGGGGGGTAGGGGATGGGGGTGGGGGGGAAGATTCAAACAAACATTAATATTATGATGAAAAAAAAAATTTAGATTGTGAAAGAGAAAGATCTAAAGGAAAAGTTGAAAGGCAGGAAATAATATTAGAAAGAGGAAGAAGGGGAGAGAGAGAGGGAGAAAGTAACACACAAGCATTTATCCCATCATAACATTGTGGGGTACGCTTTATGTGACATTATGTTGTAGAGTTGTTTTTTTTTTTTGTTGTGTTTTTTTTGTTGTACTTGACACTGTGTTAGAGTTGTATGTAATAGTGCTTTGTAGATTTATACATATCATTGTGTGACAAAGCTATATGTAACATCTTCAGTAAAATGATACATAACAGTTTTTGTTGTTTTGTGTAACATTCTGGAAGAGTTATATGGAATATTGTTGCATAGTTATTTGTGACATTGTTTGTTAGAGTGTTACTGAACATTGTGGGAGTTTGTGCAGAAAGGAGATTACAAGATGTGTGAAAGGAAAAGAGCATGGAAGTTCTCAGTGTGCATGTGATCTTTGCTTATATGTTTTTGCTGTTTCATTATTGAATTTAAGTCATGTGACTGAGTGAAGAGAGAAAGATTTCTGTTAACTTTCTCTTGGGGAAAAAAAATTTCAGATATCTTTGTGGGCCAGCTGAAGAGTGAACTGAAATTTGACGAGTGTGGTCATCGTTCTGTGACCTTTGACCCTTTTTGGGATCTCTCTCTTCCTATTCCCAAGGTAAGTCAGTCAGTCCTAGTCTAAAACTCCAATCCGTTTTGTCATGTTAAAGACTGCTTCTAATTTTTCCACACAGCAGCAGCATATGAAGCTGATGTAAGCACAGCAGTTGATAATAGTGCCATGTACAGCGCCATGTCAAGGTGATGCAAGCACGTCATTTGATAAACTCTGTTTGGCCAAATTTTCATGACTAATGCAGTAATAAGAACGTCCCACTCACAGCAGACAGGGTGAGGCCACATCTGGCTCCTCCTCACTGTACGATTAAACACCTTGCTGTTCATACAGTCCATGTGAACCATTTCTGTCTCCACAGCTGCAAACCCTATTGGCTTTTTTTTTTTTCTCCATCATCTTATGGCAGCACAAACCCTCTTTAATAGAGGGTTCAGGACCGATCCATCATAATTTTTCTGCCAATTAATGATTGATCTCTCATTCTTGCTCTCTGGCTTGTCTCTGCTTAACTTTCTCTTATTACACCTTGCAACATTTAACCAAGAACGTGCTTCCAACCTGGGAGTCTAGGACTGGTTTGGACTTTGATCCACCCTATGCATGTGAAGCTTGTGTTGAGACCCACAGGAAAAGACAGAAACAATTGGATGAGTGTGGAAATTGGTCAGGGTAATTATCAGACAAGAAAGTCTGATCCTGGGCGTCATTCAGTGTACCGCAGCTGTTAGATGGTGGAGAATACAAGCTGAAGGGTTGGATGGTGTTGCTGCCCTTGTTGATCACCTTCACAATCCACTTTAAGTGTTGATAAAGGATCACAGGCACACAGGCCTTGCTCCTCTTGCAAGCAGACGAAGATGTCTGTTCCCCATCATGGTCACACCCTCTCTCTGCCCTTGTTAGAGCCACATGTGGGTCAGGGTGGACACATTGTCCCCGCAACATCTGTCTGAGTAAACTCTTGCAGTCGCTGTGGTAGTAAGTCAGTCTGCAAGTTTGCGGTGTGTCTTATGTAGGGTTAGTGACCAGACATGGGTCGGGATCCACACTGATTGCTGGATCTGTCAATGTCACACGCACACTGGCCACAGTTAGTTGTGGGGTCATCCCACTATTTGACCACAGCCATCTTGTGCACCCTCTCTCTCCTAGGATATAGGACGTTGGTGGGGCTGTCATGCCCAGCTCCTTCCCAAGGGAAGGTCCACTGCACTGAGCGGTCTGAGCACACTTCAGTTTCACACTACGGGACCGTGAAGTAAGACAAGCATGAAAATAAATATTTTTCAAACCAGTGTTTGAAAAGTGTAAAAAAAGAATAAATAAAAAAAAAATGTGTGTATTATATTATTGACACAAATGACTTTGATTGACAGTGCTCAACCTTGTCATTGCTCTGAAATCAGCCCATCAGTGATGCCATATTGTTGGCATTTTTCATTCACGATTGATGTACAATCTTACTCTGAAAACGATTAATATGGTCTCTTGAATCATGAAAATTTACATCTGCAATAGTTTTTTTAAAGGTTACTTGCCTTTTTGTATGTACGTGTGGCTTGTAACACCATTCAGTGAAATAACGCTGGTCCTTCAAATTCTGTGAATCAGTCTGGATTCAACGTCGGCTGGAGTCGTTACTGTTTATGGCTGAAAATAAGTGGGTGACAATCATTGAATTTCAGTGTGAAATGTCCAGTCAAACACTATAATCTCACCTTTTTTCAGTGTTTATAAAGAGGTCTTCAAAGGAATGATCAACACATAGAAATGCCATGAATGGAAGACCAACAGTACTGTGTTTAAATGTGCTTCCCCCCCCCCCCCCCCCCCCCCCCCCCCCCTCTCCCTCTCTTTATTCTCTACCTCTTTTCTTTTTATTTTCCCACATTCCCATTTTGCTGCCCGGACTGTCTCTTTCCCGTCATTCTCTCTCTCTGTCTCCCTCTCATCCTTTACTTTCTGTATGGAAAGACAAAGTTTACTTTGGGCATTTTAGCTCTGACGGTGCACTATTTTACTGTAGGGAGAATGTAGTTTTAATGGTCAGTTTCCTATGACAGAAAAGTTGAAGATACAGTGCATTTCATTTTTGTGCTGTTTCTTCAGTTAGCAATTGAGGGAAGTTTATTCCAACTGAAGACAATGCCTTTTTGAACTGTTTGTGGATATCCTGTACAAGACATGATGATGTATGGACATGGTCAGAGTTTTTTTTTGTAAGTGCTGAAGCTCTTAGAAATTGAAACTTCATAAAGCTTTGCATTTATTCTGATTACAGTTGGATAATTCTGATTTTTGTTTCCTCCTTGTAAAATAATTTTTGTTTGTGTGTGTAGGAGTTTTTGTTTGTTTGCCCTTTCGTGAGAGGCTGTGGGCTTCTAATAGTGTGTAAATCATTATCATTTTCTGTCATAATTTCCCTGAACACAGTATGCTGTGTGTCTGCTTTATACAGATCACATCAGACCTCACTTTGGACGCCTGCCTTCGTCTTTTCATGAAGGAGGAGGAAATGGAGGCTGAAGAGAGACCGGTAAGAACAGTGACTGCAAACACTTCTAATCCAGAACTGCATAACTGTTAGCATTATCACACAATGATGAAATGGTTTGATTTAATGACTCAAATCCTGTGTGCCACTGACCGGATGTTATTGCCTTTGTCCAACCTTCTGTGGCTTCCAGTATGGTGGAGTCATTGATGGGCCTTAACCCATGCAGTGCTGTGAGATGAGTTTGTAAGACTACCCTCTCCAACCACTGTCCAGAAGCCAAAATCTTACACGCTGCTGAGTTGAATTTGCACAAAACAACCTTTACTCACCATTCGCACAGTAAACTCCAGCATGAATTTTCTGAACTCTCGTAAGAAAATGAACTCCACTCTGTAACCCATCCAGGTAGGTAGTTTAAATAGCGTGAAATTATTTTTTATTGTACTTATACATGACCGAGCAAAGCTTGACTTCCTATGGAAGTTCATGCCACCTCACATTCCAGCTGATGATCACACACACACAGATTTCAGTTTTTGATGAGGTCTTTTCTTGCCTGGAATGCCAGTCTTTCAGTGTTCTTATTGAAAACTTCAAGATTCTGGAAGCGCCCCATGAATCTTGACGACGTAGGTCAAGTCCAGGTCTGTGAGGTAAAGTGGGTCTCTATTGATGGCGATGTTACAAGCACAGTAAATCATGGCCACAAGATCCGTAACCAGTGTCTAGCCAGCAAAGCTGTCTCCCTAAGCCAAGGGAGGCAATGATATTCACTCACCAATGTCTAGCCAGCAAAGCTCTCTCCTTAATTCAAGGGAGGCAATGATATTCACTCACCAGTGTCTAGCCAGCAAAGCTCTCTCCTTAATTCAAGGGAGGCAATGATATTCACTCATCAATGTCTGGTCAGCAAACCGGAGGAAAAGGCAAGAGACGAAAGATACATTTGACGCACTCAAGTGACTTAACATTATCAACTTTCCTAGTTATAATTAAACTATAAATAATTTTTGGAAAAAAAAAAAAGAAAGAAAGAGAGAGGGAGACGTGCCTTTTGCAGAATAAAAACAGATGATGTCTGCATTTATTTTTCCAAAATGCATTTTTTTTTACGATAACCTGTTTATATTCTGTACAAACCCTTTCCTTTTTTGGCTTAAAAATTAAACATGTGCAAGGTGTACAAATCCAGTGCTCTTGCTGGGTCATAGAGTGCCAGTAAAAAAGGAACAGCTTGCTGTGGTGGAAGGCACATGATGGGACCAGATGAAATGGACATTTTTAGGGTCATAGACTGGAAATCAGTGTGTGTGTGTGTGTGTGTGTGTGTGTGTGCATGTGTGTGTGTGTGTGTACAAAGATGTGTGTGTGTGTGTGTTTTGTATCGATGTGTGTGTTATTTGTTGGTATGGTTATTGATTATCATTAATGTTTTTGTTTACTATTTCTTTCTTTTTTTATGTGTTCACCTTTTTAGCTCTTCATTTACTCATGTGTTTTTCAGTTACATTGTTTTGGTTAAATATACCTTATGGACTGACGTCGCCTCGAAATATGATAGATAATGATATATGTAGGTGTATGCAAGCGCATTTGTGTGTGTGTGAGTGTGCGTGGAGGGGTCTGAGTCTACGTTTACATCTAAGGGAGAGAAATAAGGAGAAATGCAAAAAAGATTTCTGTCTGTATGTTCTGCTTTTACTCTTTTAAGAATGCATATGATTTGTTGAATTGTTTTTCTCATGTAGTATGATTCTGACCTGAAAAAATACACACATAGTATTTTTTTGTCATTTGTGTGTTTGTTTTTCAGATGTGCAGCAAATGCAAGGTTCGGCGATCGTGTACCAAGAGTTTCTCCATCCAGCGCTTCCCACAGATTCTTGTCATTCGTATCCTTCCAACTGATAACAACATTCTCTTCACCCACCCTAGTGGCTTTCCTTTCACTTCTGATTCTAGGTACATCTAATGGTGTGGAATGAAAAAGAAACGTAGGTCTTGTGTTTGAGGTATAGCTGGTTTCCTCTGAACACAGAGACGTCCAGAAGTGCTGTGAAATGTAATGGGTTTGCCTGTAAAACAAATGATGTAGGGGACTGAAGTGTTACAGGTTTTTCTTCCGGCCAGCATCATGAGGCTTTTGCCACTTGCTCCATCTCTGCACTTGACTTTCCATAAGGAGGCATGTGTACCCACTGATGGGATGATGTGGAGAAGTGAGCACATGATGGGTCACCAAGCTTGATGGTACTTGAGGGATGCCATCTGCCCGCGTTTGACCAGATCTGACAGCTCCTGTTTCATGCCTGTTGCTTCAAACCCCGTTCTTGCATTGCAGTGCTGCGATTATCTCAGATGTGGGGAGAGGGGAAGGGAGGAGAAGCCTCTTGCTTTGAGCCATGGCTCGTCCCCCAGATGGGAGGGGAAAAAAAAAAAAGGGCAGCAGAGGGACATCCGGAGTCATGAACCGGGTGTGGCCCAACCCCCCCTAAAGTGTCAGGAGATAAGGGCCGAAACACTTGCTTGAAGGGGGCTTCTCTTCTGAGGACTCTCTGCTGCCACGCTCTCCATGAGTTTCTTTCTACTGGTGGGTGCAAAGTTGCACTCCTTATTAATCATGATCACAAATAGTATGGAATGAAACAAAGGCTCGGTGGTGTTTGCATTTTGTTTGTTTTGTTTTTGGTTGGCCTTCGTTTTGCTGCTTCTATTGTGGACTTTAAGATCTGTTCACTCATACAATTTTGCTGTATTTTGTACACATTAGGTGAAAGCATGATAAATAAGACCAAACTGATAGAAAATATTTAAGGGAAAAAAAATGTAAAGACAAAGTTCCTGAGCAGTAATTACACTTTCAGTGTGTAACCATTATGGTTTTTTTTGACGTGTTCTGACCAAAGAGTGACAGCTCTTGAGAACTGTCAGTGTGAAATCATGTCTGGCTGCGGTCAAGTCTTTGACAACATGCAGATACGTTGGAACAGTAGCAATGACTACAGACATTGATATCTTAAAAAAAAAGAAAAAAAGAGAGCATGCAAATGTGCCAGCTATGCTCACAAATCATGTTGAATGTAGTTTGTATCGATAGAAACTGTTTCTGCTGTAGTTGCTGGAAGTTCATGTGGAATGTAGTTTGTATGGAGAGAAACTGTTTCTGCTGTAGTTGCTGGATGTTCAGGTACCCCTCCGCCCTCTGCTGTGTGTAGTAGGTGACAGTGAATCCCCACCTGCCCCCATACTCCCACCCCCCTACCCTTTGCTTTTTGTAACAGTTTGAACGATCTCTACCCCACTCTCCAAACTTTTACAGAAAATTGGAAGAGGTGTATACACACACTTTGTAGAGAATCATGTAAGCTGAAAAGTACAGCTGCAGCAGTGTTAGGGGTTACTGGGTCTCTGCCTCCTCTGCAGTGATGTGAGATGTTGTCTTCCTTGACCCTCTCTCAGACCTGAAACGATTTAGTCAGGAGAGGTATGGCCGCAAGTTGACCAGCTTGGTTGATTTCCCCGTCAAAGGTCAGTGGCATATTTGATATGTGTGTGTGTGTGTGTGTGTGTGTGTGTGTGTGTGTGTGTGTGTGTGTGTGTGTGTGTGTGTGTAGCCATGATTTATTTGACATCACATGCAATCATTTTTTTTCTGTTTCTGCACTTGCCCAATAGGATTCCATGCTAGAACAAATTTTTTTTTTTTTTTTTTTTTTTTTTTGGGGGGGGGGGGGGGGGGTTGCTTTCTTTTTTCAGTGTAATATGTGCTTAATGCATGCATTCATAACTGTAATGTTTTGTCACATATTTGTCTGTTGTTAATCATTGTATCAAAATTTTAGTTTACTGTTTGGATGATTGTTTACACTTGCAAATGTAGGTATATTTATATAGTCCTGTTGAAAAGTTCAAAAGAAGAGATTGATTTAAACCCTTTTGAAAATGCTCAAAGCTGATGCAAGACAAAGTGCAGTCATGAATATTCCATTCTTCTTGTTATGGCGATGATGATGATGATTATTTTTGTAATTATTATATTTTTGTTGTGATTATTACATTTTTGTATGTTATTATTCGTAGTGTGGCTGTAATTTTGTCATGCACTTGAAAAACAAGGATAGCAATGAACACTATGCAGCACAGTTCAGCACCATTTGAACGTGACATTTCCATTACACTCATGTTTGCCACAGGACTCAACCTGTCCGACTACAGCAGCGACGGCGCGCAGAAAGTGACCTATGACCTGTATGCTGTCAGCGAGCACTCAGGAGGAGTGTGCACTCTGGTCATTACACGGCCATATGCAAAAATCCCTTCTCTGGC
>JADBJO010003292.1:190000-207500 GCA_016801955.1 Conus betulinus
TTTGAAGCACATCCACTGTGAAGCATGTAAGAATTTCAGTTTCTGTCGCAACAACCATCACCACTTCAGAGATATCCACATCCCATCAGATTTTTTGATGGCAAGTCCAGGAACACTTCTCGTCCACATCATTCCTTGTAGAATGTTGCTCCAGCCCCAGAGCGGCCCAGCTCCTGGCGACTTGCACAGGAAAAGAACCCTGGTGCGCGGGAGCATTCAGGACATAATAATATTCAGCGTAACAGCAAGAGACTTCTTGCCTACAAACCCGACCAAAAATGGACAAGAGAAAAAAAATGTCTCACCAAAAAGAAATTGATGTCAAGAAATTGACGTCAAATTGACATTACGTAGTACACAAAAACAGGTCGCAGTGCCCACACAGGTACTGCAAATGCTTTAAGCAAAAAAGTTCAAAGATCAACAGGTATCTGAAGTATAATTAAAAATTCAGCAGGCTTGTCACTTCGTGGAAAACATGCGTACAGGTGCAAAATACCTGTTGCAATAAACATGTGTTTTTTTCCTTGGCCTGTGTGTCTCCTCCTGAAAAGGTCTGTTGACAGTGTGTATACATGTGCTGTGAATGTTAGATGCTGACCATGTCTCCTTGGAAAGATCTGTTGACAGTGTGTTAGTGTACATGTGCTGTGAGTGTTCCATGCCGATCCTGTCTCCTTGAAAAGGTCTGTTGAAAGTGTGTGTACATGTGCTGTGAATGTTCCATGCTGATCTTGTGTCCACAGAGTGTCTCCGGCCCGATCCAACCAGGCCGTGTCGTCAGAGGCCTATGTCCTGTTCTATGAGCTCACCAGTCCTGCAGGGAGGCTGTAAGCAGCCACTTCACGTCTCCAACAATCAGCATTGTTTGTTATGAGGAAGCCGTGGTCCCAGAGGGCACAGTCTGCAGCCACATCAGGTGTAACCAGGGTGACGTTGGTCCCTGGCTGTGTGGACAGGTTCTGCCGGCTCTCTGTCTTGTCCCACCACTCGCCTGTCAGAACCTGTGTTGTAGAGTTGGCAGGTTGCAGTTTGACATCGAAGTCTGTGCCCTTTGGTGTTGTTATGTCTTGCCTCATGAACAGTCACCTCCAGGTGTTTTGATACTGTTGCTTTCACCATCAGTCAGGGAGAGAAGGAGCTGGACCGGTTCCTTTGTCCTTTGGTTTGCTGTGCAGTGACCCAGAGTGGACACCATCCAATACGAAAGTAATTTGCAAATTCTCCATTGTGAGAACCAACAGTATGTTCCAGTGTGCGGAGTTGTCTGTTCTTGCATGTATATTTGTCTGTTCCTACACGTGTGTGTGCGCGTGTGTGTACTTCAAAACCAGTCATCCCAGTCATTGCATTGAAATGTGCACACATTTAATCCAAACTTAAGAGGCTGATGCTCATGTTGTCAGAGTTAAGCAGGGAAACAAAGAAAATGTGTGGTTTGATCCTCATTATATAGATATCTGACAGAAGGTGATGTGAGAATTTTTTTTTCTTTTTGGAGTCTTTTTTGTTTGTTTTTTTGTTTAAACAATTATTGAATAAATTGGTCTCTCGGCTGTGCTCTTTGCATATCGTCATAATTACTGAATAAATTGGCACAACGTAATGTGTCAGCACACAAAACAGGTTTGTGATATTTTTTTTTCTTTTCCGTCCATATTTCTGTTAGTTATTTTTGTCGATGTCATATTTGAGAAGTGGTCCTTTTGGTTTCTTTTCATACATCGATTTGCTTATCTATCTATGATTTGTGATATGGGTATGATATCAGGAAAGTGATATTCCTTTTCTTTAGTTCTGCCTTTCATTCTGTGTTGCAGTAGTTTCTCTCTGTGTTTTTCTGACGTGAAGAAAAAAGGTAGCTTGTGGCTAAACGATGAGATCTTGGGCAACGACGTTAAAGGAGCATGCAAGCAAATTCATGTTTGTATGTGTGTGCATCCTTCTGTTCGAATGTGTGTGTTGTTTAGGTATCTATGCATTCATCCATTTGTTTAGGTGTGATGTTATACGCATCCATCTGTATATGTCTGTGTGATTTTATACGTTTGTGAATCTGTCTGTGTATATGTGAAATTCATATACATTAACATTCATCAGTTTGTGTGTGTATGTTGTTATGTATGCTTACGTCCATCTGTTTGTGTATACGTGAGGTGTGTGTGTGTGTGTGTGTGTGTGTGTGTGTGTGTGTGTGTGTGTGTGTGTACATCCATCTCTTTGCCTGTGTGCATTTGTTTACCTGTTTGTTAGGGATAATAAACCAATAACAACAACAAAACGTAACATGATTTCAGAACATACTTCACTTTTTCACATATTTATCCTGAGGAACATTGTTGGATTGAAGGTGCAACTCTGGCCTTTTTTTTGCCTAGGCTCAGGTGGAAAAGGCTTGGGATAGAGATGAAGGAGCTGTTCATTTCTGCACCATGTATGGTTGATCAGAATGACCTGTCTCAATGGTTGATTGTTTATGTCTAGAGATTAAAGTCATTCAAACACAGTTGAACATTGTCATGTGATTTGTCTCAAAAGCATTTCTGCCTAAAGAATACATCTTGTAAATGAACTATTTAGAAATAGTCCTCATTGTTCAGAACATCATCATGTTCTTGGTCAGAATGTATGTATATATATATATATATATATATATATATATATTGTTGCATGATTTATAGGGATATGCTTCCAGTTACAAATCTTAGTGTCATCCTATTTATCTTTTTTTTTTGTGCTGGGGAAAGTTTGCATGCATATATATATGTATAGATATAATAGATATATATATATAATCTTGCTGTTTTCTTTCTCTGTGTTAGTTGTTGTCCACTCAGGGAAAGGCACAGGGCTGCACACATGTTATGATTATGCAAGTGGAAGTTTTCATGGGGGAGGCTGATGTTTGGATGAGGTGTTTCGGAGGAGAGGGGTGGAGAGAGTGTTGTTGCTTAGATGTGGCATCTAAGGGGCGAGGCCGTGAAGACTGGTCCTATGTTTTCAAAAGTCAGTATGGGAAGAATGTCGACCCGCAAACAATGGGAAGCTGAACATAAATGAACAGTGCATCCTCTGCGAAGAGTTATTCTCAAAAGCAGTGAAAGAGACCTGATAGAGCAGGCTGAAAGCTTTGTAGGCGTAAATGTCGAGCTGAGAGAGGATACACAGGGTACCCCCAAAGCATGCGGTCAGGTAACCTTGCTTGTGAGATTGCCCTTTGAGAAAGTAGAGGCTGGGGCTGTGCGGTACTAACAGCCCTCCAACTGCTTCAAAGATTTCCGTTTTGAGTGCTGCTTACAATGGCCTGTGGATTCCAGAGCGGTGGGTATAATCCCTGCTCCAGACCGCAGGTGAAAGGAAAGTTTTTCTCTTCAGAATCCACGTCCGCTCACACCCCTGTCAATTCAACATCTTCCTATGACACTTTAAACTGTAGTCCCTAGTGAGAACATACATGAACAGAAACAACACTTGCACATTAAATCCCATTTTATCTCATGTAGAAGAGTGGGCCATCATGTGCTGCTGGGATATACACCAAACAACTGAAAGCTGCGCATTCTGGTTTTGTCTTGTTGTCTGGTCAAGAGCTCTCTGAATGGTGAGATTAATTACGGACACATACCCCAAACATTTTTTTTTCAGAAGCTTGGAGGGTTAGAAGGGGAATGGAGGAGAAAAGCAGATTTTGCCACATGGCCAGTAGGTGTAGGGATGAGATGGGGCTCTGTCAGGGGTAGGAGGACTACATCTTTGGTCATGGTCACACAGGCCAAGAGAGCAGGGACTGGGAGGGGAGACAATCCGACTGTCTGGGAAGGGAACAGGAGGACCTTCACGTGTGAATCGCCTCAGCACTGGGAATGTCCAGTCCTGCATTCAGATCTTGTCATCCTGTTGCCCAGAAGTCGTTCACTTATCATCTGCTCGGAAGGTGTTTTTTTTTTCCCCCACTTAAAAAGATTTACATATGTGTCTTAAAAGTTGTCAATATGTCAAGCTCATTTCTCATGCTTGTCTACACAAAAATGAGAAATTATGTAACAGCTGTTTTTCAACTGAAACTGTATAGCCGTTGTGACATCATGACTGTATGTAGGCTGGACATGAGATGGCATTTTACTTCTAGAAGAAAAATCAGTGGAGGTGCCTGACAGTGTTAGGTATGGTGATGTAATACACCACATGCAATCATTACAAGATATACTTCATGTAGCATGTCATTACATTATTACGTTTCAGATGACCTTCAGATAGGTTGGCTGAGCACTATGTTAATTGGCAATAATCTCACTGAAAACAACAAATCTCGTTTCAGAATACCATTAGCATTCTCAGTTAACAAATAAACTAACAGTGGAGATAGAATCCACCCCAATATGTAATTCTGATCTACACCATATATCCTGCTCTGGTCACTCAGACTGTGAGAAAACTTCCAGCCTAACATATAATTCCACAATATGTAGCTCTGCCGATCATCTGTTTTCCAGGAAAACTTCCCACCTAGTACATAGTTCTGACCTTCATGTATACTCCATGGATTATAAGTTCCCAGTCAAACTGATCTGTTTGGTGTACGTAGCTTTATGGTTTGTAGGCGCAAAAACATTATTATCAGACCACTGCTTATGTACTAAGTAAAAAAAAGGTATATTTGTAGACCTGTGTGTGTGTGTACACAGTGTCTCACTGATGAGTCTGAATCAGCAGACAGAAGGCCTCTTTACAGGCAACATGAATGGGTTCTGTTTTCAAGACGGACTACGATGGTTCCCATATTTTGCCAGTGAAGGAATTTATATTTATAATCAAATGCTGTAATGTTTCACAACCCCCACTCTTTTTTTTTTCTTTTTTATTTTTTTTCCAAGTCATTGTTGTAAGGTTGGAGGAATTGTCAGCATGCACTGTTTCCCCCACCACTGTATTGAATGCGCAGTGAGTTTGAGCTTTTACATTAAATGTTTCCTAGTTCTTCTTCAAGCAGTCATGAATTAGGTCATTGTGCTTCTGTGATCAGACAAGTGAAATGTGATAGTCTGTATTGTTTTGGTCTCTGAAATTAGCTAGCTTTTGAACTACTTTCAATTCATTTTATAAGTTATCTTTGTTATGTTGCCTGAAAGTGATGCTTGGTATCCATGTTTATGAGCTATTGTGACTGTAAGGGATGTGTGTGTGTCTGTGTCTGTGTGTGTGTATGAATAAGAATTTGAGTTTATATTTACAAGTGCTTGCATGTATGTATATTTTCTAGAATTGAAATATGCAGTATTATCATGATAAAATGACTAAAGGAGAAGAGCATAAGGTTTACAGTAACACTAGCTATCATGCATGCAATTTTCATGAGAAGATAAATGCGATAATAGATTATTTTTTTACTCTGATGAGATGGAACACTTTGTTGTTGACAAAAAATGACATCCAGAAGCTGAATGTTTGTGCGAGTATTTGAAAGGTAAGTATTTCATAGCATATAATAACTGACTGTCTACTTCAGGCAGCTGGGTTTGCCAAAATTAGCAAACATCATTTTCTGTTGTGTAAATCATCTTCTGTGTGGACCTTCCAAAAAAGAAAAGAAGAGAGAAAAAAAAAAAAAAACGACACTTGCGTCTGGTTGACTCAGATTAATTTTATAGAGCTTTGCACAGAGTTCATACGGATCTTAGAAAATTATCGATATTGGACCACATTGTAAGGCTTTGAAAGTACTTAGGGCAATGATTTATGGGTGTTTGAAAAATCCAGGAGAATTGGTCGTGATCTCTGATTGTATCCTCTGTGATTTTTCTTCATGAGAGCAAAGGAATGGCTTAAAGTTCAGAGCAGGCGATGATGAAAGAGATTCAGAGGAGATGGCACTGACGACTGATGCTGTGTAGTGAGCGCTGTCAGGTGCTGGTGAAGGCTGTGACCACCATCAGCTGGCAGCTGGCTGGTTTCAGTCTGGGTCGTGTTGAACGGTGGTGTGAACAAAGCTTTGGAGATAGGGATGGAAAGCAGCGGGTGAACCCTGTTACTGTCGTTGGTATTTGGTGGTCAGATGGTCGCAGAGAGGAGACATCTTGTTCCGTCCACGTCTTTTTATTTGGTTCTGTGTGTGTGTGTGTGTGTGTGTGTAAAGAGTGAGGTGAAGGTGTGTGTGTGTGAATGTGGATAAAGGTGGAGGGGAAGGCTCTTTGTGGTAATAGTAATCATGGGTATTTTTTTTTTTTTTAGTAATCGGGGTTTTTTGCATTTTTTTTTTAGAATGCTCTGTCAAAAATTGTTTTACATTTCCAAGTGTAGAACCCCAAAAATTTTCTACAATTTTTTTGTAGATTGACTTGTTTTTCTTTTTTTTTTTTTTTTTTTTTTTTTTTTCAAATTCTGTGTATTGAGTTTGCAAGCTTTCAGTTCCTAACAGTTTCGTTTTTTATACTACTGGATTGGGGGTGGGGGGGCTGGGGGGGGGGGGGGGGGGGGGGGGTTCGTTTGTTATTTGACATGAGAAAAAGCTATCAAGAGAGATTTGATTGCATGTTTGTCTTGTTTATTATGCCTGGATGCCAAAGTATCTGGATAGCTGTAAACTGCTTTTTTTTTTAAGGACTTCAAATTTTTAATGATATTAGATAAACACATAATTATATTTCGATTTGAGTATGCATATGTACATAGGGACAAGTACATTCACACAGTGAAAACTCTCAACAGGTTTATTAATGCATTGTAATGCACACCCAAGTTCAGACTCGCACATGTATGTATACACACACAGGCATAGTTTTACATGATTTCAATACTATGACTTTTTTTAACTTAAAATTGGTTCAGGTACATCACGAAGGAGAGAAAAAAAAAAGGAGAGTGTGGCTTAACCTATCTTCTTTTCTGCAATTTCAGAAAGCAAAACACACGAAAATATGATGATCAGTTTCATTGTTTTGATGGTAAGTATATTTATTACTTTTTTCAGTCAGTCCAGAAATTGTGACATTATTTTCAAGATTGGTGAAACAGACGGACAAACGAAGAATAGCTGTTTTCGCAGTGTAACAGTAAATGTTGTGAAAAGTGAGAAAAATGAAGTTTTTATTCAAAATTCATGCTTTATTTTTTTTTTTTTTTTTTCTCATATCATTTTATTTTATTATTATAATACTCTGGCATTGAGGCATAATTGCTTAAATTTCCTACTAGCACATTTAGTTTAGAAGAATTTTCCAAGTATTTTAAAAGGGTAGATATATAAAATCTACAAACGGACCAGTATAGGTAGATACCTTGTTGAACCATCTGCTTGCCTGAATAGCATTTAAGACCCTGTGCGGAAACCAGGGTTCTTTCAGATATATTGTATCCTTACCACCTAGAAACTCTGTGCTGGTTGTGCCTGTTTTTTTTGTTTTGTTTTGTTTTGTTTGTTTTTTCCTTTCTTTTGCTCCTAATTTTTTGTGTTATTGTTTCTGTACTGCCGTCCACGTCCATATTGCTCAGCCTTTGTGGCACATGTTCCTGTCTTTTGCTGCAGAAATTCTGTAAGCTTGTTTTTTTTTTTCTCTTGTTAAGATGTATAACGTGCAGTTTTTTTCCTTTTTAGTAATCTGATGATCAGGTATTAAGTTTATACATACTGTCTACAGCAGATACTAGCTGTTTTTTTTTTTTGCTAGTAGCCGATATGGCCTTTGCGTATGTGTGGGTTTTTGTTTTTGTTGTTAGTTGCGTTGAAATGCTGTCATTGTTTTTTTTTTTTTTTTTTGTCAATGTGTTGTAGTAAGTGGGAGTGAAAAGGGAGGCAGAAGGAAGCACAGCCTAGTGTGGTCTGTGTGAAAGATGGCGGCAGACTGTGGATGTGTCTGTGGGCATAGACCACAATGGGTGTCCTGTGCACTGAACTCTGACGTGTTGGTGATGTAGGGCAATTGCCTTTCTCAGTTGCCCTCGGTTTGCCAGTGTGGTGCGTGCTTCCTAGCCTCAGGTTTCTCTGTTTGACCCACAGAGTGTATGTTGTTTGGTAGCTGGGCAGGTGCTTTGGGAATGTCTCGGTGTCCCCTGTGATCTGAATGTTGTCAGAATTCTGCAAGCTCAAAAAGTGCATGTTGTTGTTGTGCGTATGTTTGTTTATGTATGCCATCTCAAGTTCCTTAGAGGACTAAGGACAGTGTTGTCTGTGGAGTGACAGGTGTGTTTGGTCCGTGTGTCTGTATGTGGCCCTGTGAGCTGGGATCATTCTCATTGGTTCATCATCAAGTTCCACAGAGAACTTTGGACAGCATTGTCTGTGGCATGACTGGCCTGTATGTGTGCTGTGACTTGTAGTTGTACCAGCTGTCATCAGTTTGGTTTCGGTATGAAGGGGACATCATGTGCTTTGAGTTTTTTTATCAAAATACCAAAGTTGTTACTTTGTCTGTCTGTCATATGGTTGACTTGTCATATGCATAGATGTCATATTAGTGACTGTGAGGATTTGTTATTGTCGCTGTCAGCATTTGTCTGTTAGACAGTGCCAGTATCTGTATGAGACTGTCAATGATTGTATGTCTCCGTCAGTGTTTTTATGTCACTGTCAGCACTTGTCTGTCTGTTGCCATCAGTGTTTGTCTTTATATGCCAGTATCAGTGGTTGTAGGTCAGTGTCAGTGTTTGAATGTTGCAGTGATGATGTATAAGTCACTAGCACTGTGACTGTTTTTCTGTTTGTTCAGTGGCTGAATTTGAGAGTTTGTTTTGTTTTGTTTTTCTGTATGCTGCACAAATGGCTGTGAACTTGTGTATGTATTCCTTAGGTGTGTGAGTGTGTGTGTGTGTATACATATTGCCATATTTTACTGTGAATATGTACATATATATATGTTTTGTGGGTGTATGTCATGTAGGCCACTGTGGCTTTTGTACTATGCCATATGGGTGCCTGTGCGGTTTTGTCAGTTTACCATACAGGTAACAGTGAGCTTTTGTCTGTGTGCCCAAAGGGTAAATGCGAGATGTTCTCCACATGCCACACAGGTGAACTTATGAACTGTTGCCTATATGCCATGTGGTGGACTGTCAGTGTGTGGATGTATGCCATAGGAACTTTGGCCCTATACACTATGTACAGTATTGTCAGGTCTTTCTGATGTTTCTCTAGCTTGGAAAAGGCAGGCAGTTAACAGTATTCAAGCTTTGTGTGTTTGAGCTGATGAATGTCATGAAATATCAAACAGTTCACCAACTACAGAGTTGCTGTTTCCTCACAACAATACGTATCCTGTCTATTAGGATGCTTATCTGTATATAACCTTGCAATGTTAGAGGAGTCCTGTTTTTTGTCTTTTGTCTCACCGTTTGTGCTGAAAAGGTGAATGATTCATGATCCGCACAAAATTTGAACACAAAAAGCTAATGGCGTTTTTGGGGGGGGTTGTACATGATGCTTGTTTCTGACCTCAGTTGGTGATAACTTGGATCAGAAGGGAAACTAAGTTTTTTTTTTTTTTTTTTCACTAGTTTTTTTTTTGTTTTGTTTATTCGATCATTTTTAATGTCAATTTTGTGCAAAATTAGTGTAGATCATGGTCTCTAGTCACATAGGAGACATGTTTACTTTTATTCCGCATGTCAGAAAATTTTTTTTTAAATTTTAGTCAACCGTCCATTAAAATCTGTGTATTTTTTTAAAAAATTATTTTAAAATCTCTCTCTCTCCCTCCCTCTCTCCCTTTCTCTCTCTCTCTCTCTGTGTCCCTCCCTCTCTCACTTTCTCTCTCTATCTCTTTTTCTGTCTCTCTGTCTCTTCCCCCTCCCTCCCCTCATTCATCGTTTGCTCCCTCAGTACCTTCTTCCCTCAGAAGGCAGATGCATCAGATAGAATTCACATTCTGTGGATATGCAGTACGTAAGTGCAGGCACATTTACCCCGACTAGGGTAAACAACTGGCAAAGAACTACATCTAGGTACACAAAAAGGCAGTGAAGACTTTTACTTCCATCAACATTGAAATTTTTGGTCATTTAACAGATGATTATGTTCCATCTCTCCCCCCCCCCCCCCCCCCCCCCCCCCCCCCCTTCCCACCATTCCTTTCTGCACTTCCCAGTCTTGAACCTCCCAAACTCTGCCTGTGGCCAGCTCCACTCTCCCCCTGTCCTCCATCCTCTTGTCCCCCGCTCTGCTCTCATGTCCCCAGTCTCCTCCTGTGCTGGCCAGTGTCTGTGTGTGGTCAGCAGGACAAGGGCAGAAGAGCAACTCCTCTCAGTTGTTCTGTTGACCAGGCTGCACTGCTGGCTTTGGATGCACTTCAAAGCTGCAGTTCTGGTTGCTTGAAACTCGTCCACAGGATTGCTCATTGGACATACACTTTCAGTGTTTCACTGTGCACTTTGGGGAGGGTCAAAGCTGCAGTTCTGGTTGCTTGAAACTTGTCTACAGGATTGCTCCATACACTTTCAGTGTTTCACTGTTTTTTACTTCCCTCCCCCCCTTTTTTTTTAACTCTCTCCATCCCTGTCTCCTTGCTGCTTGTTCTCATCAGGGCTGGGCCCCCTTGCTTAGCTCACCATCGTTGTTTTGTCCCTTCATGTTTTAATGATCTTAAAGCTATGGGAAGTGGGACTTTGTCACGGCTATCTGCTCTTTAATTGCGAGTGCTTCCAATGTGGTGGTTTGTGAACATAAATTACCATTTTTACGAAAAAAAGGTCAGTATTTTGAACCTCCTCTGTGTGTTTTCTCTTTTAACTGACTGACCCTGGCCTGTTTCTTGTAAATGTCTGCGTAAAGAGCTGTTGGATAACTTTGTGAAGACTGTGTAATTGATCAGGCAACTTGAGGTCTTGCCCATACCCTGTTCCACTACAAGATAAACTCAGACTTGCTTTGGCTGTTCAGTGGTCAAGCATAAAACCATTGGTGTGTGTATATGTGTGTGTGTGTGCACAAACTCTGACTTGCTTTGGCTGCCAAAGTGCCCAAGCATTAACTATAGACTCTGTGTGTGTGTGTGTGTGTGTGTGTGTGTGTGTGTGTGTGTGTGTGTGTGTGTGTGTGTGTGTGTGTGTGTGTGTGTGTGTGAGAAAGAGAGGGAGAGAGATCTAGCACACATGGTGATTGGGCGGAGCCATAAGTGCATGAACATTGAATCATGGTGGTGTCCATATGTGTATGTGTATAGCTGTGAACTTAGTGAAACGAAACAAAAATCGTTGTTGTGTATTACTCTAAACATTGTAAGTTCTGCTGTCAGTTTTTTCCAGCTTAAAAAAAAAAAGTCTTCAAACATAGGAATGGAATTGAATTTGTTAGAAAACATGAGCATTTGTTTCAAAACACTGTCCAATAATTATGATTCCAGTGTGTGTTTGTATTTGGTCCATGTTCACAGTGAAAAATAATGTGACCGTGTCCACTGCACTCTGCTAAATCATGATTTGCATGCATTAGTGCTGTCTAGCCAGGCATATGGTCTTGCTGTGGCATTACAGACATTAAGTAGATAGGAACATTTACAGTAAATCCTCCCTCCCCTCTTTTGTGTAGTATAATTCAGTTTGCCCCATCTCTTCCGTGCCAAACTTCCCTCATCATCATTAGTAGGTTCTTCTACCCCTATATTTCATTGTACTATGTTTACATGATAAATGATATATTATACTATGTTATATTATTTATACTATAATTATCATGCCATGTTATAGTATCTTATATTATCTTATGTTATAATGCATATACTATATTATACTAAACATAATTTATTTCAGTGTTTGTTTACCAACTGGAGTTGGTATATCATCTTTGAATATGTTGATGGGATTTTCTCTACATCATTTTAAAGGGAAAAAAAAAATATGCGGGGAAAAGAAAAGCATGTTATCCTTTATTTGCTTTTTGCTTTCCAGGTTCCCTGAATTTCAGTGGCCTTCATGGTTCATGTAGAGTGTAAACGTATAGATCAGCTCTTCACATTGGTCATGTCCGCTACTGGGCACCGTGTGCATAGGCAGTTGTTGCCATGCTGTTTTTTTTTCTTTGAGGTACAGAGGGATAGGAATGATGGCCCCTACAGTGGGATAGGAATGGCTGGCCCTTACAGTGGATCAGAGTGACTGGCCCCTACAGTGGGATAGGAATGATGGCCCCTACAGTGGGATAGGAATGATGGCCCCTACAGTGGGATAGGAATGATGGCCCCTACAGTGGATCAGAGTGACTGGCCCCTACAGTGGATCAGAGTGATGGCCGCTACAGTGGATCAGAGGACTGGCCCCTACAGTGGATCAGAATGACTGGCCCCTACAGTGGATCAGAGTGATGGCCCCTACAGTGGATCAGAGTGATGGCCCCTACAGTGGATCAGAGTGACTGGCCCCTACAGTGGATCAGAATGACTGGCCCCTACAGTGGATCAGAATGACTGGCCCCTAAGTGGATCAGAGTGACTGGCCCCTACAGTGGGATAGGAATGATGGCCCCTACAGTGGATCAGAGTGATGGCCCCTATAGTGGATCAGACTGACTGGCCCCTACAGTGGATCAGAGTGACTGGCCCCTACAGTGGATCAGAATGATGGCCCCTGCAGTGGATCAGAGTGATGGCCCCTACTGTGGGATAGGAATGGCTGGCCCCTACAGTGGGATGGGAGTTACTAGCCCTTTGAACCTTCAGTGATCCTCTTCTGCAGGGTCTGTGGTAATGGCCTGGCTGCTGGGCCCTTTGTAGCACCAGACACTTTGTTTCACTTTAGTTTACTGATTTGTTTCCTTTTTTTTTGTCTTCTAATATATGAAAAAAGTGAGTTGTTTGTTTGTTTCTCCTTTTTTTGGGTGTGGTTTTTCCCCCCATTAACTTTTGGGGTGGGGGATGGTTTGGGTCGTTCAGCATGCGGCCCCTGCTGTTGGGCGGGCGAAGAACATGAAGAGGGGTCACGATCAGCATGCTGGCCTCAAGGTTGCATTGTTTGGTACGACCTACATTTCATTGGTGACCTACATTTCTTTGTTTGCTGTATGTGCACAATGCTGGAGTGGTACTTTGCAAATACTCACATAACATGCATGCTCTGGTTATGCACGTTGGCCTTCTGGTTTTATTCCCACCGGAAATGCAGATGTTTTACCGCACTGTTAAGCGCTGGGTCACAGAGTTCATGGAACATCAAGACGGGTGGAATAAATGTGTTGTTGAAAGGTCCTTTAAAGCTAAGGCTGTTCTGTTTAGATGTGTAGGTTGTTACGTGAAAATACCAAGGACAGGCACAAAGATCGCATGGTTAGTTGCTCTCATTGCATGTCTGGCTGGTAGCAGGGTTGCATTGTGAATTGCTTCCTGATGCTGACTTTTAGCATAGCCATTCATCTGTACTGTTCTAAACTTATACCAGATTGGTTTGCTTTAAGAAAAAGAAGTATTACTTTTCTTTAAATTGAGAAAATGCGGAAGCATGAAACTCTGATGCAGTTACCATGTGAAGATTGTGGTGGCTTGAGGAAGGCGTTGGAACTGGTTTGGGGAGAATGTGGGGAAGGGGGATGACTTGGGTAACGTGTCAGCATGAATTTGATACATTGTGTGTGTGTGTTTTTTTGTGTTTTTTTTACAACAGTGTCCACTGACTGAATGTAACTTGTAATATCAATTGGAATGCAGATATTCTGCACCATTTATTAAAGTGTGTGTGCGTGTGTGTGTGCACGCGTGCATGTGTTCACACCTTTTGATGTGAATTATTTAGTTTGTTTTTCGTAAGAGATGGACCTTACCAAGGCTTCTCTCTCTCTCTCTCTCTCTCTGTGTCACGCATGCGCACGCGCGCACACACACACACACACTCTCTCTCTCTCTCTCTCTCTCTCTCTCTCTCTCACACACACACACACACATACATGTTCTCTGTCTTGTCTGTCTTTTTTCTCTCTGTCTGCGTCTCTGTCTCTCTCTCTCCCTCTCTCTCATGCACACACACACACACATGCACCCACATACACACACATTGACATGTTTTAACTTAAAAAAAATGGTTGGTATATGAAAAACTAGTGTCCCCATGTAGACACACTAAAATTGAAGGCTTGTTGTACATGTCCATGATTTGATTTCTTACCGTGAATTCTATCATGAATTGACCCAATTGGCCCTTACCATGATCAGTCATATATCTGTGTATCTAGACAAAAAGACTTAAAAAAAATTTTTTTTTTGTTGACTTGATACAACTATTTGGTTTTTAATGTTTGAACGAAGTTTTGCCACTTATGTTAACAGTCCATGCCTGTTTTCGGTTGCTTGTACTTTATTTATTTTATTAGACAACATCCGAGTGTGTGGGATTGTTATGCTCTTCAGAGAACTGGGAATAAAGATTACCATAGTCCAATTGCTTTGGTTTTTATTGTTAATCTGTCCTGAGGTTCTCTCTCTCTCTCTCTCTCTCTCTCTCTCTCTGTGCGCTTTCGTGCATGCACACAAATAAGTAAGGATTACTTCCATTGCCATCTGACAAAAAATGTTTCGTTCATGCACCCAATACATGCGGAGACTCATTCACACATTTACCCAATGATATGAAACTCTCTGTGTGTCTCTTAACTGATCGTTTTGATTGTTTGATCACTATTTTCACTGGATCCAACAGATGGATGATAAATGAAAGAAATTGTTTTTCATTGAATCCAACAGATGAATGATAAATGAAAGAAATTGTTTTTCATTGGATGCAACAGATGGAGGATGAAGGAAATCATTGCTTTCGGATGAAATGGGTGGATGATGAGTGAAGTGTTCAGTTAAGCCTTTTTAGTCTTAGGATTTCACCGACCATTTGGGAATTATCTTGGACCTGTATTTTAACACTGCCTATCTTGGATATATATTTAACATTGCCTATCTTGGACCTATATTTAACATTGCCTATCTTGGACCTATATTTAACACTGCCTATCTTGGACCTATATTTAACACTGCCTATCTTGGACCCATATTGAGCGCTGCCTATCTTGGACCTATATTGAATGCTGCCTGTCTTGGACCTATATTTAACATTGCCTATCTTGGACCTATATTTAACACTGCCCATCCTGGACCTGTATTTAACATTGCCTATGTTGGACCTATATTTAACACTGCCTGTCTTGGACCTATATTGAATGCTGCCTGTCTTGGACCTATATTTTACACTGCCAATATGGACCTATATTGAACACTGCTTTTGGCTGAGCTGACCATCATGAGTTGAGCTAGTCTCGTTGTTTACATCAATGTATCCCCACAGACCACAAAGGTCGTATATCAGGGCATTTCCAGTAAAATCTGCTGTTCGATATAATGTGTGCGTATCAATATCTCACCACAATGTTTGTTCAAGTCAAAATTGTCCAGGGGAACTGTCCAGAGATACTATATCCAGAGATAATTTTAAATTTGAAAGTTTTTTTTTTTTTTTTTTTCTTTTACCTTGGCACAAAATGTTCTTTTGTTTCGCATAATCTCATTTTTACACATAAAAGAATCGTCGAAAATAGTAAGACGCAAGAACGCAGTTTAAACTTTGATGTTACACCATGTTCCATTCTGTTCTGAATGATACTGGACCGTTTAACCTTGTAGGTGGACCTTACTAGGATCCTTGAGGGAGGTTGGGACAAACGTTTTTTGAGCGTGGTCGTTGGTCAGTTGTCCTGCAATGCCAGGTTAGAGTCTGGATCACGTGCATCCTGCGGTCACCACCGCCTCGTTCTCCAGTCTTGGATTGTCTCCCCTCTGCTGTTACAGCGATCTAGCCGAAGTCAACTGTTCATTGCTAACATAGAGGTAGCAGGCTAATCGATTCACAACTGAAGACGTGACCACAACACAGTGGGTTGTGTTTGCATCCGTTCCAAATATGAGAAATGTAAGAAATATCTAATATACTGACTGTGCTTGAGTTCGTCAACCTTTTGAAAAATGTTTGTGTAACCATAAAACTCCTCATGCGACAAAATCGGTTCAAGACTATTCCTAAAAGTAAACGGTCTAATTCATGGACTGTCGTTGCCATTGAAAATGACTTCCACAGGTCCAGGTCATCTGTCGACTCCTTTTCTCTGCTCTGTGGAGTCCATGGATGATGACGTTTTTTCCGTTTAGACCTGTATGCCAAGTCATCGCTCTTCTCCTCCATCTCTTCAACCCTGTTCCCCAGACGGACGTTGCTCTCCCTCAGTGCGGCGGTTTCTTCTCGCAGACGGGTGCACTCTTCCTTCAGGTTCTTCATTTCCTCGTGGCAGCTTATCAAAACCGTCTTTGAGATCTCTGATGGCCTCCTTTACCGCATCAAACTTCATGTTCAGCCGATTGAGCATAGATATGACATCACTGGAGCTCTGACCATCAGGTCTGGGATGAAGCATCCGATGATGTGTCTCCAACACATGCACGAGGGGAACGTGAGGATTGAGATCCAAGCTGTGTCTGTTTCAAAGAAATAGGGGGTCCTGGGTTCAGTTCCACATCGGCACATTGAAACAAGAACAAACTCCCCCAGAACAAATAGGAGAGGAGGAAGCCACACACGACACCGGTAGTCCTGGTTTTCTTTTTCTTTTTTCTTTTTTTTTTTTTTTTTTTTTTCGCGTACGCAGGCTGATACTCCTGCGGACACTCCCTGTGTAGACAAGGAAGTATTAATCCCATCTACCCCAACAAAGGGAGAGGAGGAGGTTTGTGTGTATGACCGTTTTTTTTTTTTTTTTTTTTTTTTTTTTTTTTTTTTTTTCCCGCCATTAAGGCAGCCATATTCTATGTCAGTCCCGACCTCGGTAATCCTGAACCTGCACGTTTCTTCATGAAAACGGTCACACAGACAGTTCACGTCGCTGTCTATATGACAGTGTTTCTAAAGGCATGGCACTTAACAGCGGTCTCTGCCACAGAGGACACAAAGCCTGTGACACTCATCATTGATTGTTTGCCCAAGACAGATCCCAACGCCCGTTCACTGCCCAACATCCACAAGCTTCCAGAGAGAGAGAGAGAGAGAGACGCTTTTGACGCTTTGAGCTTTGAGAGAGAGAGAGAGAGAGAGAGAGAGAGAGAGAGAGACGCTCTTAAGAGAGAGAGAGAGAGAGAGAGAGAGAGAGAGAGAGAGAGACAGGACAGACAGACAGGCAGACAGACAGAGCGAGAACAAACGTGCGCACATGTTGGCGCATACACACGCGAACTGACATTCTCTTTTCCACTTTATTTCCATGATAACACGCATGTAGGGCGTCAATCGGAATCCATTTTCAGTAGCCTATAATTTCTGGTAACGTCCACAAAATTGACTGTAAACATGTTTTATATAACCACATTAGGCATGACATCCGAACTGACACACAAAAGTGACAAAAATAAACAGTTCATTTCAGCACTGGAATGAATTTCTTTCTTGGTCAATTTCTTTATGTACATTTTAAATAAGCCAGCCAATAAACAGACCCAGTCTACCAATAATTTAGAGGACATATAAATACGTGAGGGGTGCCTTTAGAGAGAGAGAGAGA
>JADBJO010003292.1:212500-217500 GCA_016801955.1 Conus betulinus
AAAACGATTAACTATTATTACGCTTTCAGTGATTATTCCCGCAATTTTGATGGCTTTCTATTTTGCTCATCAAGATGGCGGACTGACACACGTCGCTTTGAGGAGCACTCTAACGAAGAGAAAAAGACAAGACTGCTAACTTATTTTACTAACCCCCCCCCCCACCTCCTCCCCTCGCTCTCTCTCTCTCTCTCACACACACACACACACACACACACACACACACACACACACACACACACACACACACACACACACACACACACACACACTAGTTTAACTTTTCCCTATTCTCTTGTACTATTCTCTCCACTCAAAATAAGCTGAGTTACCATTTCGTTTTCATTTGAGTGTGGAAATGTGTGTGTTTAAATTGTCGACTGTAAAATGTGTGCTTAAAACTGCGTTCAGAAACAAACATTCTTGTGTACTTTGTCGTTCAGGTGACGTTTACAGAAATGAACAAACATGAATGAAAACATGTCAACAATGTCCTCTGCTTTCGACTTCGAAATTTGATGGTGTGAGTGAGTCAGGGCAAAAGAAATAGACCGTTTACTCATGGCTGTACCACACCGATTCCACCTAATTACTGAGACTGACACAAAGGTCCCGCATGGTCCTACTGGAGTCCCGCAGGGTCAGGATCGGTCAGCCATCCATCTCCTGTGCCTGATGTGAAGGACACAGTGAAATGTCTGGCGCCGTTTCAGCTGTGGCCGTCCTCTTCGTCATCCTCCGATGGCTGTCCACCAAACCGCTCTGTATGACGTGTTCCCAAGGCGTCAAGCCTCTCTATGGCAGGTTTCAGGTGCCATGTTTGGCCATTTTTTACTGTCATGTTTGACAGCTTTCGGGCGCCATGTTTGACAGCTTTCCATGAACCATGTTTGACAGCTTTCATGAACCATGTTTGACAGCTTTCATGTGCCATGTTTGGCAGCTTTCATGAACCATGTTTGACAGCTTCCATGAACCATGTTTGACAGCTTCCATGAACCATGTTTGACAGCTTTCATGAACCATGTTTCACAGCTTCCATGAACCATGTTTTGACAGCTTTCATGAACCATGTTTCACAGCTTTCATGAACCATCTTCAACAGCTTTCAGGTGCAATATTTGAAAGCTTTTATAAACCATGCTTAACAACTTCCATGAACCATGTTTGGTAGCTTTCATGTACCGGTTTTGACAGCTTTCATGAACCATGTTTGACAGCTTTCACTTAACATGTTTGAGAGCTTTCATGATTCATGTTTGACAGCTTTCAGCCTCTCTCTCTCTCTCTCTCTCTCTCTCTCTCTCTCTCTCTCTCTCTCTCTCTCTCTCAGGCTCTGTTAGTCGTGCTCTCTCTCTCTCTCTCTCTCTCTCTCTCTCTCTCTCTCTCTCTTTCTCTGTGTGTGTGTGTGCGCCCGCGCGCGCGGGCGCACGTGTGTATATGTGCGAGGGAGAAAAGGAAGGAAGGAAGAGAGACAGACAGACAGACAGACAGACAGACAGACAGACAGACAGACAGAGACAGAGAGAGACAGACAGACAGACAGATCGACCGACAGACAGACAGACAGACAGACAAACAGAGAGACAGTGCATAGAGGCACACGAGTCCTACAGATAACCTTGTCACTCTGACAACACCAGTCGTGTTTGTTCACCTCTGAAATGCGCCCTGGTTTGTCACCAGCTGAATCCGACTGTTTCCATAGTCAGCAATGAACACGTTGCCCACGTTGTCTCCACACAGCCCCTGTGGCGTTCTCAGCACGTGCGCTCCGCTAGGCTGACAGGGCAGAAAATCAGGAGAACTGTCAATGACAGATGTTGGTGCATCGATTGTTGACATGTTTCCTTAAAAAAAAAAAAAAACAACAAAAAACATGTTTGTTTGTTCGTTCTTTGTTTTTTTACGTCTTTTCACCATAAGTGATATTAGACGTAAAACATCGACGTATTAATAGATACAGGTCAGGAAAAAGTCACTGGTGCTCAATGTTAGATTTTTTTTTTTCTTCTGAATAGGCAACTCATCCTGGGGTCAGAGTTTGGTTCGGTGCCGTAGGCGGCTGACCATTTTCTCTCCCCTTATTTCCGCTACTATTCGATTCACCTCCCTTCCATTTCCCCCCCCCCCCCCCCCCCCCCTCTTTTTCATTGCAGACACCATACATAGATTTCAAAGCCCCCCCCCCCCCCCCCCCCCTTTTTTTTTAAATTTTTTTTTTCTTCTTGATCTCTTGTTCACTTCTCCGATCCTTCCTTCCCACCTCTGACCTTCACCTTTCCCTGCACCTGGCTTCTTTACTTAGTTCTTTTTTCCTGAATTGTTTTTCTCTTTTTTTTTCTGAACAGTTCTCATTTCTTTCGTCCTGGTGGATGCACTGTTATTTCTCTCCGGACATGCCAAAAGAGGAGAACTGTTTTGTTCATTATTGATGCTTGTTCACGTCAGACGAAGGCTTTGTGTCGACAATTCATGTATCTGTTTTGTACAGTCTACTAAATTTGCGTTATTTTACATCTTGTTTCGTGTGTCTATTTGTATTTGGAGTCTTCCTTAACATGTTTAACTGTCACGAAAGAAAGTAAATATGGAAATGAGGTGGGAACAGTAAAAACAGTAAACAACGAACAAGTACGGCAACTCTTGCTCCCAAGATAAAACAAACCCACGTCCACAGCTCAAACGGAATGCTGCTTACGACACCTCCTTTGGAGAGCAGTGGACGTGGGTCTGTTTCATCATGGGAGCAAGACTTGCCCCGCTTGTTCGTTATTCACTGTCAGGAAAGATTCTAACACCAAGCATCCGTGGCTTGTTCTGCAGTCAGACAGCTACTGGCCGCCCTCGCCAACTGGCTGGAACTGACAGTTGATGGGGCTGTCGGGGAACAGACAGTTGATGGGGCTGTCAGATAACAGACAGTTGATGGGGCTGTCAGCGAACAGACAGTTGATGGGGCTGTCAGGGGACAGACAGTTGATGGGGCTGTCAGCGAACAGACAGTTGATGGGGCTGTCAGGGAACAGACAGTTGATGGGGCTGTCAGGGAACAGACAGTTGATGGGGCTATAAGATAACAGACAGTTGATGGGGCTATAAGATAACAGACAGTTGATGGGGCTATAAGATAACAGAGTTGATGGGGCTGTCAGGGAACAGACAGTTGATGGGGCTGTCACGGCAGATAACAGCTGTTTCCCCCTCCTCTCTCTCTCTCTCTCTCTCTCTCTCTCTCTCTCTCCCCCTCCTTTCTCTCCCCTTCTGGAGACTTTTCCTAGCTTCTATTGATAATAAGTTTTCTGACGACTACAGATCAATGATGATTCACCTCTATGTAAAATAAGAGTCTGAAAATGCCACGATAGATTTATCAGTATGATAGATTAACCAGTTTTAAATGCAAGCACGTCACGCAATGGCTATCGATTATGAATACATACACTCAATAAACTTGAGGCAAAAAGAAAAAAAAAAGACTATAAAGACACGGCGCTAAGTAAGTTTCATAAAAATACTTTCATAACGAACACTACGTTTTATCTGTTCATTATTATACGCCGTAAACCATTACCATACCTCTGGAACAAGTCATACTCAGTTAGCGGCCTAAGCTTTAACGGTACAGTCCAAGACAGTGCACAACCACACGAATCAGCCGACCTGATAGGTAAACAGCAGCACCCCTTCTGGCGAAATGCACTTCACAGTGTTGGTGGCCACGTCACTGATGACGTAGTTCCCTTCCCGCGAAAACGTGACGTAACGTGGGTCTACGAAGATGGGGCTGCCGGAGGGGTCCACATTAAAGCAGCGGATGACGTCACCCTGGCGGTCAATGACGTCAAGGGAGATGTCGGCCAGGCAGGAGACCAGAAAGGCGTTAGCGGAGGCAGAGTAGGAAATGGCGTCATACTGTTTTCTGGGTTTTGATCCGACCCTTCAAGGCCATGGAGCCTGATGAACAGGTGGTGCAGGAATGATAATTATAAATGATGATAACTAATGATGATAACGACAGTGAGAGCACTGGATTCAGCTTGTCATGACTTAAAAAAAAAAAAAAACAACAATAAATGTGACAAAGTTAAAAACAACGATGCAAAACTAAGAACAATTATCATCATAACAAAGCCAGTTACACAATTCCAGTTTAATTTAGTTATGTTGTTTACAGTTCAGCCGACCGTAAGGAGTTAATTCAGGGCTGTCATCTCATTAAAGTCAATCATTATACAGTTGCTTTTTTTTAAAAAATTAAAATCCCACACACGACTCATAAAAACAGATTCTTTTTAAAAGGTGCGATATTGCGTAAAAATCTTTCTTCTGTAAAATCCTAAACCTGCCAACAGATGCTTGTCTCTCTCAAATATAAGGAAAGAAAAAAAAAAAGAACACAAATAATCACCGAGCGAAAACATTGCACATGAATAATGATAACATCATTTGTGCTTTAATCCTTCACACACACACACACACACACACACACACACACACACACACATGCACATGCAAGCGCTTTCACTAACCGGACACGGTGACGACAAAGATCTGCTTTTTCATGATAGTAATGGCGACATCATCATCCCCACAGCATGTGACGTCACGGGGCTCCTCGGAAATCTGTATGCATGGAAACACGATGACGACAATCACTAGTGGTCACAATACATACCTTATACATCAACTGCGTTCTGTTTGTCTGTCCGTGTCTCTGCCTTCTCGCTCGTCATCCAAATCCCAAGTTTTAACTAACCCCCAGCTATGACTTGCTCAGTTAATATAATACTGAGAAAATTGACAAAGAGATGTTTTTTGTGCTAGACTGTTGCATTTGTCACATTTTTAACGTGACAATAATATTGTGAAGCGAAGCGATTTCGGGTTTCACGCATGTCTATGAAGTAACTATGGTCATATCGATGACAAACGTGGCTATGGAAAATAACTATGGTCAGACCAACGACAAACGTGTCTATGGGAAGCAACATGGTCAG